>JAYJLV010061389.1:0-17416 GCA_036873485.1 Torymus texanus
ACTTCGCGTGCGCGGACTGTGCGGAGGGCAAAAAACAATGCGACGCTGTACCGACGAGAGAGAGAGAGAGATAGAGAGAGAGAGAGAAAGAGCGGAGAGTATAAAACAACTCATCTAGCTCGGCTTACAACTGGTTTTTCGCGGGGCGGAGATGAGAAAAGGCGTACGTATATATACGCACGCGTGCGCGCACAAGCACGAAATGTACTCGTCGGTGTGTATGGGCTCTTCCACGTTGTATGAATTTTTGCAGTGTTGACTTTATATGATATATTTTTCATTCGATTAAAATATTCTTACCTTTAAAAAAAAAAAAATATGAAATGTATTTGTATGTCAATATCTCATTTTTTTCATATTTTATATTTTTATAAGGGTGCAGGTCCGTCATGTTAATTATAAGAATTTTATTTAGTAAAGATAATCTATAGGTAATGAATAAATTAATTATAATAAACGGTATTTATTGAAATAATTGTTCTACGAATAAATAAAAATAAATTATATAGTAGAATTGAAATTTGAAGTACATATAAGTAGATAGATGTCAAGTTTAGTCAGACCTTAATTTTCTACTCCCCCTTTTTCTTCTATCTTGTTAATTACCCCCTTCAAATAAATATTTTTAACTCTTTATATACTCATAAGTACCTTTACACCAATGAATTCCCAAACTTTATTTAACACGGAACATCCCAAGTATACCCATACGATCGCGCCCCGAAGCTTCGAAATGAGTCCCCGCTCGGCGTTCGCTCGCGCGTGCGCGCGCACCGTATACTTTGCCGCGCGCACACGCGGAGATGTGTGGAATTAAGGAGATCGGCGGTGGCGGCGGCGGCGGCAGCTCATCTTCGATCGGGGAAAAGTCGCGCGAGAATAAAGCTGCCCACAGGGGCAGCCTCCTCCTTCTTTTGGACGTATCGACGATCTTGAGAATTCCACGGTAGATCGATCGCGCATGCGTATAGAAAAAGAGAGAGAGAGGAATATTTTGGTATCGATAGTGATAAGAATAGGGTTCTTTTTTTTTAAGTGCACTTTTCGTAGAAAGATCTGCGATGAGATTTGATTTTGGTACGTTGTGGTTGGAAATAACGTTGCTAAAACCTTTAAAGTCTTGTAGTTGTAGAAAATATAACTTGTTTCACGAGTTGACTTGTTTATTCGAGTATAATAATTTAGAATGACAAATAACTAAACAAATTTTACAATTTATACCCAATATATATACAGTTTCACAAATCCTGTATGTGATATAACCGAGAAAAAATATTGCTATAACCGTGAAAAAGCGGGCGAGCAGACACCGCTACACTATATGGACATGGAAAAATCATTCTAATTGCTCACTCTTATCCGGCGCATTACGATGCAAAATTTCAATCAATTATTAGCGCTCGCACTATATATATCTATATATCTCTATATATATATATATATGTATGTATGTATATATACTCAGGTGGCAAAAACTCGTTTTCCCCGGGTGAAATTGTCGCGAGCGCACGCGCAACGCGGGGAGAAACGAGTTTTTGTATATGAGAATGATTGAAATAATTGATTCGGGGGGTCTTTGCATACCAGTAGCTGCGAGGAAAATGAAGGGCAGAGGTAATTTGCGGTTTATAAAATTACAAGTGCACGGGCATACAAGGGTTCGAGAAGTTTGTTTGTTTTTTTATAGTTATGTGTAAATATTACTTTTGAGTTGGATGAATTAAATTATACTTGTAAGAGCAAAAACTTTTTGACGAATATAATAGAAGAAAAGAATTGTGACGCGAAGCTATTCTAGGAATGACTTGTCTCGTGAACAGAAGAAAATCCTATTTCTCACTACAAAATGTAATTTCAGTAGCAAATTCAATACTCTACACTTCAATTTTATATTTATATACATGCGCCACGACGAAGCTTACGCGTATATTGCAAAAGTTCATGCGGTCGTATTGTGGTTTGGCTAAGTAAACTATAACGTTATAACAAGTGTTACGTTACCGGTATATATTTTTACGCAAGAACCAATCGAAATTATAGCTTTAAAATATACAAAACCCTCTTACCTATTATTACAAAACCCAAGTGTTACAAAAACTTCTTCCTAAATTAAAAACAAAGCAAAAGCAAAACGTATGTGCAGGCAAATAAACTTTGGACTTTACGAGTAGACGACGCAAGCAATCGGCGAACCAATTCGGCCACTCACCCGACCGCAATTTCACGCGGATTTACGCTGCTGCAGTCCTTTTTCGGCGCCCCTGGCGTAATAATGGCGCCGACGGAAACCGAAACTCAGTATATATACGTTTCACGGTCAAACACGAGAGCATATAGTAGACGAATGTTTTTCAGGGTATAGTATTTAGCTTTACTGTGGATCGTAAAACACTGCATGCGAAGGGATCTCGTAAAAATATATATCTCGTCGTTTTTGGTAATTGTCGGTAAGGGATTTGTAGAAAAAAACGATGAGAAAATGTACAAGTAGTCTGTGATAAATGACTTTTATCGTTGAGAGGGAACTCAAGTGCATGTTTATTTATAAATTAGCGAACGCGTTGTTTCCATTCGCGGACAAAGAAGAGAGCGTCAAAAGGAGGCCAAACTTCATGCCCTCGTTAGCACTCTTATAACTTCAAACATACACGCGTCGTTGAAGAATAAGGAACGAGAGAGAGAAAGAGAGAGAGAGTGAAGATATTGCTGCATAAATAAACTTTCCTGCGAATATCAATTTTCAACTTGTGGCAGAAGTATTTAACGAGCAATCGAAGAGACAAAGGAGGATATGTATATACATCGTGTTTACATCAACCGAATAACATGAATGAATTCTTTGTCCCCCTATATAAAATCTGCTACAAACACTACAAAGTCCAAAAAAAAAAAACGAAAATATATCATCGAACGTATATCATAAATCCTACAGTGTAACATAATTCCTCATCTCTTCACAGCGGCGCCTATAATCTCTCACACAAGTGGGGGAAAAATAATAGAGACAACACAGCGTACCGCGCTGGAACTTTAATGAGAAAGTAAATGTGTAGCGCTAGCACGCGTAGAAAGAAAAAAAAACCAGGCGCACACACGGAATGCCGGCAATAATCTGCGCTACTCTGTGTCCCAGATGCAAGCGAGTGTATATTATTTATGTGTGTAGCTATTTATGCGACTGTGTATATACATATACGTGTTGTAGAATGACTATATGCATGTATGTGTACAGTGGGTAATCCGTTCGGTAACCACGCGCGTCGTCTCGCCGTTCCGCGTGACTTCATGCCGATGGCCGAGAGAGTAAGAGAAGTCGAAGGGATCATTGGCACGCGCGCGGAAGTATAATGACTTCATCTGTGTGCCTATGTGCGTCTCTTTGTGTGTACATATCTGTACAGTCAAGTGACTATACTGTTCTAAAGTATAATGTTCTTTGTACTCTATTCCATTTTTCATTATGAATTTAAGGACTTTAATTATACTTATTATTAAAAATTTTATGCCAGATCCACGCTACTGTAATATCACCTGCAAGGCAATTGACCACGAGATTCAGCCGCACCAATTCGATCTATCGATTACCCACGACTTGAGCAACCGCCACCGATTTTCGCAGATTATTAAACACTATATTATATCCCTCTGTTAGTTGTGCAACTCGAAAAGTAGCAGCCACAGCGTGTCCCCATTTTGGCTTTTTGGAAAAATCGATAGTCTGCGGTGTGTAGCATGTATTATACGCAAACGGAGCAGAGGTATTTGCACGGTAGCAATTTATCGTTGTGTGTGTGTATGAGGGTGGGAAAAATTTAACATTGTGAAGTTGGTATTTAAAATAAGACAATATACTCTGAGCAAAAAGTCTCAAGTGGGCGTGTAATGTTTACTCTACGTTTAAGTGAATCTTTTTGTATCCAGGTCAGTATATTTTTCATATTGAACTTTTCTTTTTTAAATTTACGTATATTAAAATGATTTAAAACAAAAAATCTTAATTTCAACTTGTATAACATATATACATATTCGAAAACGATCGTATGTACAAACATCAACAAATAACTTTGGTGAATGCACGACAACACTTCACGCCAATTAACTCATTATTCGGCTCTGCGCGCAGCCTCCGACGCTTTGCACAGAAATCCACGCGGAAACTGTCCGCAGGCGCGGGCGAGTCAATAAATAATAACAACGCGCGACTTCCGCGTGCGGCGCGGGCGAAACGTGACGCGGAAAGTCGAGGCTCTCTCGGTATGTCTACCATTGTGCGCACCGTGGTTCTCAGCTCGTATATCCAGTCGAATTCGAAGTTTATTCAGTTTCCCGCTTTGTTCTCCGTTATCGACACTTGATTTTCCATTGTACGTATGTATAATATATATGTTGTAAACAAAATGATGAGAACTCACCTCGCACCTGGACGTATCCAGGATCTCCACCTCTGTGGTGACGTTGTCGATGGTGACGCTGTGTCGGTAAAGGAAATCTGAAATGAAATAAGAGTAGGGTTGAAATTATAATTGTCATGGGTGTAATTTCGAATACAGGATGTGCGTATACGTATTTTCTTGACTTTTGGTCACGAGTGCAAAGAAAAGGGTAAAATTAGCTTCTTCGTAATCCGAATGTTTGCTTGTTCGCCGCTGCACAGGATTCCGAGTGGGTGCGAAGAGTTGAATTTAGCTGGGCAGACATGGCCTGTTTTGTTAACAATAATATTCTTCGAAACTTTATAATACGCACCGATCGCATGTGTACATTTGTTCAATCATGACAATGATTATCAAGTGATCGTTGAAAAGATTTTTATGCTTGATTTATTAAAATCCCGTGTTATTAAATTAAAGATTATATTTAAAAAATTTATGGCTAGTGACTATACATAGTAAATAACTTGTCTTCGATAATATGTCTGAAACGAAGAAAAAATGTTAACTAACGCTAAAGAACTTCACTACGAATTTTTACTTTAGTAAATCTCATTGTCAAAACTACGTCTTCTAACGAATTTCACTTCAAGCAATAATACGTAAATAGCTTGTGAAACGTGGAACTAGATCAGTGGGATCCGTATGGCAAAGATTTTCTAGGTCGAAATCCCCGATTTTTACAGACGCAGCGGAGACTCGTACGCGTACACGTGGGCGTCTCCCATTGCGTCACACGCATTCACGACGCAAGTCGAAATGAACAATATTATTTTTGTTCGAGTGCGTGTGCTTCTGAGAAAGTCGCGTTACGTAATTAGGTATATATTGCATTTTTAATAGTGATAATGAAGGTTGACTGATAATACGGGAAATGTCAGAGCTACATTCAAAACATGCTTTGTATATAAACTTTGTAAAATACAATTTATGTATACCTCTATTACCAAAAATTATCTTTTGAAATTAACAAATGAAATATTAATAATGACGTTTATTACATTTAGATAACCGAAACCCATAACTACGTATAGACTGAACCCGATTTAAATAATCACCCATATAACTGCCTTGAAAATTCTCGAATTTCCGGCGCTCTGGCAAACGCGGAAGATGAGTAATAAGAATAAGAAGACGACGACCCGTCGTTACAACACACGCGTTTTGTAAATAATCTCCAAGCGTTTTGCAAAAACACCAAAGGCGACGAGGGGAATACGTACGACGAAACGAAGAGGAAAGGGGCAAAAAAAATAAAACGAAATTATTGTGCACGATAAGAGATAATGTGCCGTCGAGGTATTAAGATAGCGGGCCAACATATCGGTCGCCCGAAAAGCTTCTTATCGCTGAGGAATATCTGCGTATATAAGGTTTTTTTTTTCAGGTCTCGTGTAATTGTATAGATAATTTAATTCACAAGAGTAGAGGAAATACCTGTTTTTCGGTTGGAGGTTTTGTTACAATTTTATGGAGAAGTGCGGCTGTTTAATCGATTCACTGGGGAGTAATTGAATAAGAAATTCACGTGTAAGTATCTGTAAATCTCGGGGACAGTTTTATCGGGCTTGAAGTAATGTGCGTAAAGTGAAAATTAAACGATTCTTTTATATATATACGTAATACTTTACAAGCTTAAAGATCCGTTTAGTGCGAAAAGTATTTTTTTTTTTTTTTAATATTTATAAGAAAAAAAGTAACTTCCTGGTCGGTGTTTGACATTCCATCTCGTAAATACCTCGTAAAAATAATTCAAACGTGTAAATATTTTGGATCAGTTTCATAATATTGGCATTCGTAGATTCAACAATTCATTGAATATATTTGTTTAGACATATATGTCTTTATTTAATTTTTCCATTTTACGTATACGCACTGATACCTAATAAACTTCATAGCTTTCTATAAGATCAATCTAAATCATACCCAATACGGATCAACAAACACCTTATGGCGCCTGTACCCGTTTAACCCATACCAAATCACACTGCAACCAGAGAAAAGGGCATTTTTGTACTGTAATTCCTTATATAACCACATCCCACGCTTTTTTGTTACGCAAGCTCGATAAATCACCAATCACGAATCGTTCGCTTGGCAGCAAATTATCATAAATCCATGATTTGTCACACATACACGCGCTGTACCATATGAAAATCGGGAATTTCCTTCGACACCTGTCGCACATTCATCATAATAGTCGTCGTCGCTTCGTCCATCGATCAATAACCATTGATGCAGATTTTCACTTCTCGCTGTACGACTTTGTCATGCGTATCGATCACGAATATTTTCGGTACGATAGTATGAAGTGTGATTAATAATGGTCGGATCGTATCAATTTGTTTAAATAATAATTTCGGGTGCGGGTTACGTGAACAGAACGAGAGATTGTGTGGAATTCCTTCACGTATGTGCTTCTTATCCACGATGATTTCCTCGTCGACGGAAAGTTCAATGTGAGCTTTTGTACCGAGCAGATCAGTGTTATGAGGTTAAATGTTTGTTTGTGGATTGAGAAATCGTTGGTTAATTTTTCGAACAACACATGATTATAGCTGTGCACAAATATGTGAATAATCACTTGTATCAGAAATTGAAATGAAAACGTAAAAGCTTTTCCTCACAATTGTCGTTATATTTTACTTAAAAAAAATATATATATTTTGCATTAATAACGTATCACGTACATAAACCAGAAACCCCACAAACAAATTAATTATTTAAGTTTCATAAAAATTCGCATACCAACCCTAAAATGTCAATTTGCAGTTTTTAGCAGAAGTGTAGACACACTTAAACGCGGAAGCCACACACGTACGCGTCAGTTTGTTTTCAGAACGAACTTGCGCAAGCCGCACAGCCCGCGTGACGCTCGCTGAATTGTAATGCGAACGTTTTTAAGAAATGGTATAAAACCACGTAAAAGAATACAATTCTCTGACTTCAGTTGCACATGGTCACCTCATAAGTACTTACTCACCGAATTTCGAAATACACATTGTCTCGCGATGAGGTCGATGAGAAGATCCATTAAGTAAGAATCTTGACCTTGGCTCAAGAGGCGCTATACACAGATATCTTTTTTTTTGTTCTTTGTTTGTTCAACGCTAAAACCAGTTTTTGCGAATATTAGTTCGGATCAAATATTTACGTAATTTACTTTAAAGGCCACATTGCGCGCTTTAAGTAGTTTTTCGTGAAAAGACGCGGCGCGACGGCGTCGGTGGCGATGCAAATCGATGTAAATAACAAAGATCATTGACTTTCTCTTTCCACGCGCTCGTACAATTGAAAGTCCGCACGGATATATCGGCAATAAAATACGCGATATATTGCGATATTATATAATTAAATTCGCTTTGTTATCTAAATCACGCGGTTTATCTCGTGTGTGCGACGATCATAATTTGCAATTTCTGTGAGAGAAATACATGTATATATCTATATATATATATATATATAGGTATGGTGTATATGCATATAAACGTATGCGTATAAAAGGTAAACGTGATTAAATTGTTTCGATGCATTATTATAATCAATTTGTCTACGTAAAGTAAACACGAAGGAGAGACAGTTATCGACTTTCTCCGCTCGCTCACTCATTAAAAAAAAAGCTCATTGCATTAATTATGATGCGGAATTTTCATGTTTATTAAATAACATTGAAAGTGCTGAAAAATTCTCCTGTATTCATTTTATTATATATGCATGCAAATGCATCCTACAACGCGTAAAACACTATTTATCGGCATGAAAATTTGAATACTTCATTATGTTTACTTATATATTTTACGTTTTCACATATATTGCTGAGTAAATCACGCAACTTCATTATAATTCAACAGACGAATCTATATACCCATACATTTGACTATAAAGAAAAACAATCTCATACACATGCTAATTAAACTAATCACTCCAGAAGAAATCTAACTAAATCGAAATCCGGCCAATAAACAAACCAACCGCCGACGAATTGCGGCGGTATTTTAGCCCCCGCGCGTGGACTAATTTACAATCTCGTGCATGCGCACGCATGAGGCTAAACTTAGAGATGCGCCGGCGTGTGGTTCTCTCTCTCTCTCTCTCTCTATATAACGAATGTAGTAGCGACACGCGACTATATCAGACGGACGACGATGCGCCCCGCGGTGGCATGCGATTTACACCCTCGAATGGTTTAGATTTAGGGGTAATGAGGAAAAACAATTTGCCCCAAGGATGAAGGATCAGGGGTGGTGTAATAATTTTGCCAAGTTGTATCTCTTTGTATATAGCAGCTCTTGAGGTTAATACTCAATTCGCGTATGTCATTTTGTTTTATCGAATTATCGGTCTAATTTAAGAGTCATACAATTTTTTTCTGTAAGCACCTTCGATTTTCTAATTTCGACAGTCGCGTGCGTATATGGTGATCCTTTTCAATTTCACTCAATTAATTATCGTTCTGCGATTTACGACACAGTTCGCACGGCCGTATGTATACGCGCTACTTAGTATATATGGCATTGTATTTTTCGGTACTTTATTGCTTTGGCGTGATTCGTTGATTTATCGGGGCTTATACATATACTTTTTTCTCTCTCTCTCTCTCTCTCTTAACAACTTCTCTTGTTTCTCGTCGAATATCGTGTCGTCGTGGCACGGCGGCCGCCATCGCGCACTCGTTCACATATCCGGTCGTAATTCGCGAATATTATACTTTTTGGCATCGCGCAGAAATTTATCGCACTTTTGTGAACGTGTAACTTGTCGGCCTTTCGCGCTCACACTTTTTGTATATCGAAAATACTACGCTTGTAGCCGTGGAATTTATTAGGGGCGTAAATTAACCGCGCGTGCACGAGATATCAATAAAATAAATATTTTACACTGTATATACGCGTGTGTGTGTGTGTGTGTGTGTGTGTGTATATGAAAATATTTAGTGTCGTTATGCGATTATGATATAGTCTTATCTTTATTTAATTCTTTCTTTTGTTTATTTCATTTCTGCATTTTATCGGAGCCGGACGGATCTCGCAGAATTGTAAAAAAGACACATTTAAAATTGCTTTTAGAACGTGTTAAGGACTCGGCTGAACCTTATCATATTTACGCGAGACACACGTCCGACAGTTGCTCGCGAAATTACGTAAGGAAGTTTATAATATGAGAGCTTTGCCGTTGAAAATAATGTTTGAAGTTTCGAAGTTAACGGTTTCCTTAACGCGAAAATTCTAATATGCAGCATCATATAGTCTTGAGGGTGTTATGTAAAATCGACTAAAACTATACGCAGCTGATGCAAGATTATGCTTATCTTAAGTGAAATAATAGAAGTTTTCCTTTTACAGTGTGAAGTAAAGTCTTGAAGTCACGTAATGCCCACACGTTGTAATACAATTTTCACGTGTCAAAAATGTATCTTCAATAAATTTAGATAATCAATACTGGTTTATAGATTTATAAAAATGTCATACTTGTAAAATGATAAGTATTCTTTAGATTTATCGCGAAAATAGTATAAAAATTTCCAAAGAGTATAAGTTCAACTCATTAACAATTAAATTAACTATTAAATAGATACGCACAAATAACTGCTGAAATTCATTACAAAAAAAAAACAGAATAGTGCATTCCAAACCGAATTCGAACCGGAAAAGCTACGTTACGAGGCGAGAAAGTCCGCTTATACCAGGCGTAGACGAAATTGACAGGTGGTGTAACGACGCGCGACGACGACCACGACGACGACGACGACGACGACGCACTTCACGCCCACGGGGAAATCGTTAAAGTTTACGGCTCTCCGTACGACTACCGCAGATTTTCTCCGCTAACAAAGTATCATACACACGCCCCCGCTTTTAAGTTTCGTAACAGCACTATACGCATATTCGCACGGTCTCGAAGGTAACTCAAAATTCAATCCATTCGTATGTATTTTTACGGATATGTCATATTATAAACTCGGAAGCAACTACGAGCGCGAGGTAAGAATTTACGAGACGCTTTGGTTTTAACATTCGCACGAAAGCTTTTTATTATGTATTTACTGCCAATTATGTGGATTTTGTGAAGTGCAGGCCCGTTTCGCGAAATGCATGCTGCTGCCACGTTAGTCGGTATTTTATTGCGTCTTTACATCGCGCACACGCGCGAGGCTTATCTGACACTTATACTTGTTACGCGGATAAAGTCAGTAAATATCGTGCGGAGAGATGGAAGAAAAAGACGCGCGTGATTTAACGTCTTATTACGGCTGTCTTGTCTTGTCTTCCCTTTTTTTCCTCTTTTTCATGCTCGTGTAGCTTGATGTGCAACGAGCGTTCGAATCTTTCAACCAACTTGATGAAATTATGAATGAATTTACCTACTCTGGTGTGTGTACGGGTTTTTATATATAAAAAAGAAAAAAAAAACAAACGAGTTTCCGTTCTGTTATTCATTTTACGCTGTCTGCATCGATTCGCGTAAATTTTTCAAGACCCTTCAACTAAAATCGTTTCGTGAAACATGTACCTATATAATATATACTTTTGCTCATTAATTCGCACCGACTTTATTCCATTATCGATTGCTAGTAATAAAAAACCGGACTAATGAATCGTCAATAATAATAATGATAACAACTACACTTTTTCAGGAAAAATAATTTCACTTCAATAACATTCCCACTTTACCATAAACCAGCAATATTTCAACACCACTGCACTTTAAGTGCCTATAGTAATAGCCAAACAAAACCATCTTGACACCTCCGCGTATATCCTTTACATCCGTACACATATATACATATACATAGACATTGGCTTGGTTCTAACCACGGCTAATTGCGCGCCGAAACTCGTTGGCGCGACTAATGAGCGCGAACCGATCGTTTCCGGCGCTTATATACGCGCGCGTGCGCATATACAGAGCCGATAGTGAAACGGCGCCGAGTTAAGTGGCCCCTTGGCGACTAGGAAGTGTCCATTCGGGGTGGAAAAGAAATAAGGTGTCGCCGGAAGCAATGGCGAAAGTTTTTTCGCGCAGGCGTATAGACGATGTATGGTGGATTTATTGTTGCAGCTACTATAGTGTATAAACGCGGAAAATATTTTGAGTATAGATGATTTATTGATCTCAAGCAGTTGTTGGTGTAGTAAGTATTAATCATCTAATGGAAATTATACAAGTAATAAGTGATTTATGATGACTAGTATTAACATATTTATTTTCATCGTAATTGTATCAAAGTTTTGAAAAAAAATTATTAATTTGAAATTTTGTAATTTTGAATGGAAAATGTTCATTTATTAGTTAACCTTAATTTAAACTTGAATTATTATTTTACCAAGAATATAATTGTGAATTTCGCCATGCTTAATAATTGTACAGTACAAATTCCCTTAGCGAATGCAACCTTTTTCCAGTAATCACAAAAGCTCTCACGATTAATACGCCGTAATTTACATCGAGATTTAATATCAAATTCTAATCTAATTACACATTTTAATCACGCCTCTTATCTCTTTTAATTAAAATTCTTCTTATCAAAAACCATCGAAAAAATATACACGCCCATTGATTTATCGAGCAATGGGGAAAATGCATGTACATATGTTGCGGAAGCCAATAAAACATCATACATATCCGGAACGTAACAATATGTGCGCGCTTGTCGGCGAGAATAAGACAAGAAAATTTTACGGTCTTTCATCTGCGTAATAAGCTAAAGTAACGACTCATCACGTGCCGATTTATTGATGAATAACAAACGCCTAGTTGTTCTTTTTCATTTCATTTTTAAAATTCATCCTTTTGAGTATTATTTTTTTTTTCTAAACACAATGAAAAAACAGTTACACTGTTGACTTGAACAACCACAATAAGTACGCGAACAAAAGCCGAACAGAAAGTGTTAAATTCCTAAGGGTAAAAAAAGTTAGTGGCTTGAAAAGCCGCTCACCGCATCTTAAATCAAATACCGTAACGGTGAACCACGAAAATTCCACGAGTCCGCGTCATCCTATCGGCGAACCGACGCGCGTGTCTCGCTGAATTTGCGTTGTCGAGATGAATGAACGTCGCGGTGTACGCGTGTGTACGTGTATGTTTGAGTTATTGATCGATAGCTGTGAATGGAAAAAGGGGGCAAACATTTTTCAATATATACAGTTTCTAAAAATACGGTTGAAAATACATATTCGACATGAAATAATAATTAGGAAATAACCTTATTGGTTAAAATGAGTAAAAGATTTCCCATAAACTCATGAAATTATTAGCGCTGCATACCTACATCTGTATTTTTAATAATTGCGGCGCTATAAGTGAAATGGTTTCGTGCGTCAAATGTAAGAAAGTTCAATTTTCTAGTGTGCATTTTAACATTATTACATTCTAATATAAATGTTAATGTAGAAAGTGACGTGGTTTCTCTGTATTGAAATGCAGCCGCACAATATTTGAACGTACGTCTTGTAAAGCGTACATTTAGAAACTATGAAGTCAAATTAATACAATAATTTCGAAATAAAACGTTGTAATAAATTTATATTGATTGTGACAGACTTGCGGCTCGAATCTACATTGCCGGCGTTAATGACTTTATTTCGAATAGACAGTATAACGAATCGCAAAATAAAACTTAAAATTTAATTACTTGTATAATTTTTCTTATATTATGTATTGAATTTTACGGCAAAATTTTACACCACCAACTTCCTACCCAACAGTGCGATATTTATCAATAAAAAACACGGCTTGATCGTAAAAGTAATTTATGAAACGTCCGGAAAGTTAGTAAAAGCTACTTGAAGTTACTTGAAAATGTAATTCCGAACTTAATTAAACAGTGATTGATCGATTAACCAAAAACTTCACGAAAAGAATTTATAATCTCCGTACGTTTAGTCACTCTCTCTTTAAAAAAATCCAAGTGGGCAAACCTTGTTTTTTTAAACCAATCCAACAAAAAAAATGCATCAAACTGCAGATACACCACTCAATTATCAGTCTACCACCGACCTTACACGAATTCTCTCCATACCCTTTGCTACCACCATCAATCAAACCTCGAAAAATTTCGGACCCTAACCCGCTACATTAATCAATCGGCGTAATTAAAACGGATTCGTATACTCGCGCCCTTTTCTTATCGCAAAACTTGGACGCTATACCCATGCGTCCATTTTTCAGCAACTGATAAGCCATAGCAGCAGCGGCGGCCGATCGATCAAGCGTACGCTATACGTGATATTAATGAAGTCACATACAGAGAGCAGGGTGGAAAAATTATTCACGACTGGACTGGTTTTCCCGGGCATCTAAGAGCTTTTCCCTTTTTTTTTCGTCACTTAGAGCGAGAGTTGAGAGTGTCGTGCGCTTATCGGCAAGTTGTTGGGCTACTGGTGTTACTGGAGATGATTATTATGACAGGAATAGGAAAATTTCGAGGGAATTAGTGATGATTTTGATGTACCACTTTTTTTAGTAGATTCGCGAAGATTGTTAAATTTATAATTTATTGATGATTATCTATCTGTATCTGTACCTACTATTTTGTAAAGAACCAATATTATTTACTCATACGTATAAAATAAAGATTTAATATAAATTTATCTTCTTACAAAATGAATGATTAAAACATTTAAAGTTTATCGTGATTAAGTCGAGTTCATCTCTACATAAAGTGAAATTTTTAACCTTTTGCAAATATCTTTTTTCGGCATAAATTCTCCGAGGTACAATTTAAAACATTAAAAGCTCATATACTTTCACGTGTTAACTTTCAGTGCTAATGTAAACTTTATGTTCCTAAAAATATTTCGATAACCACCTTTTAATTTATTTATTGACGAATTTGCAAATAAAGGTACTATATTTAAGCTTAATAAGTGACAAGAATTCACCAACAATTTTCATTAATAAATACTTAAAAATTAATAACCTTGTAAATTTTCATTGTTATCCATACTCTTACTCTTGCTACCAACCATTTTTTCCTATTCCCTTACTCAAACAATCCTAAACCATTGCTAGTATCAGCAATCCTGAATAAAGAAAAATTTCCACGTACGAAAAACATTGTCGCGTTCAAGCAGCGCCGCATCGCGCGAATGAACGAACGAACGAACGAACGAGACACCGAGTTACGCGTCGCACTTATCTCCGCGACCGGGTAATAAATTATCCCCGGGCGTGGAATCCAGTTTGGCTCGAGCGCGCACGCGCATTCGCGTACTTGCACATACGGGAAAATATTGTGGCACATACGGGATGAAAGAGGAAGAAGAAGACAACGCCGCGTGTGTTGAAGGCTCGACTCCTCGCGTATAATACGTATATAGTGGATCTCTCGTTTATTAACGTACCGATGCGCATTATATGGATGGAATTTTGTCGTATTGTTATACATTAGTTAGGTAAGTTTGGTTAGAGTGTTAGAAAAAGTATATGGTACTAGATTAAATTGGGTATTAATAGGTTGGCGATTATACCTTTGTGAATGTTCAAGTTACAAAGATGAGCAAGAACTCGTTAAAAGATGTATAGATTTTCCAGGATATTATCAGTAATAAAAGGTAGCGCAAAAAAATTATTAATACTAGCTATCACTCATAAAATAGATAAATAAATAAAGGATATCTTTAATCGTTAATTCTTACTCTTTTTTTTAGATTCCTTATGATTCTTTAAGAAATAAATTTAACTTTTTTCTCTTTGCATTTATAATTTTCTCATTTTCATAACTGAAATATTAGCACAGTTTATTCATAAAACAAGTTATTTATTTTTCTAACCGAAAATAGTTCATGAACAAATACATAAGATAGTCAGACACCATATACTTTACACTCCCAAGCTATTTCGTGCTATAAGAACCAAAGCACCAACAAGAACAACCCCAATCCATCACTTTTCATCGATCTCCTCACTCATATCTCTCCTACTCGTTCTCTTCCACAAAAGAGCTCAAGACTTTCCATTCACGGATGCGCATGACTTCCCGGATGCACGCGGACCTTCGACCTCGCCCTGCAGGCAGGCGCCGCCCCCGCGATGAATCGCGCATGCGCGCACGGGTAGGGGGTAAGACCAGCTGGGTTCGCGTTACACCACGGAAGTGATATGCTACAGCTGCGCGGTTTTTTTTTCTTCATAGGGTATATATACGCAAGCTGCTGACAGCGTGAGATACGATAGGGATGTAATGAGCTTTGAATATCGTAGAGACGTGTGTGTAATGTGTATTGCTGGTTGGAATAGTGGCAGGATTGGGAAAATAAAGTTTAATGAAATCATATCGTATGATATTCTTGAATATTTCAAGAGAGTATAGAAGATATTTAGATTACTTGACCTTAAGTAACTATATATAATTACATCCATCTCTCATTATACGCTTCATAATTAAACGGAGAACGAAAACGATCAATAACTGCATGCGCACTTTCCATTACGCTATACTTTATAACGTCCAGCCGATATGTTGAGATTGCACGAGGCTAAATCGCGCATCATGCTCGACCAATATCGAACAATTCAACTTAATACGAGGTGGATTGAAAAAAATAATATAATTCAACGTACGCGATATCAATAGCTCGTCAATAGGCGTATATACGTACCACAGTTGGAAAAATTCTTTGGCATATATATATATATATATCTTGATCGCACGAAGCCATCGAACTCCTTTCCTTCCTTCCACTCTCTTTCTATTCTCCTCGCTACTTAACGTCAATCAGTCCCCACCGCCATTCATCACTCCTCTCTTTTCTTGCAACTTTCCCATTACAACACCGCGAGCGCGCGCGCATCATCATCGATTCGCAAAAACGCGCGCACAATTACACTTTTACTTTTGAACGAGGATGCTACTCGCTCTCTCTCTCTCTCTCTCTCTCTCTAGAGAAAAACCCACACAATAACCTGGCTAAGTAACCCATCGCGAGAGCCGGGAAAGAGAGAGAGAGAGAGAGAGAGAGAGAACCAGTTCGCTCCTCGACTATAAACGGCCGGGAGTCAATTACCCGCGCGCTTTTTGCCGCTCGCGCGCACGCGCAATGAAATAGATCGGCGAAGGTCAGCAGGAGAGAGAGAGAGAGAGAGAGAGAGAGAGAGACGCGTACAACGTGCGGATCTCCCGCGGGTATATATGAGAGCGTATCGTGGAAAATGTGCAAGATGGACGTAAAATGGTATATATATATCGTGAGTCCTAAAAGAGGAGGCGAGCTCAACGTGTCGTCTGTCTTTCTTTTTTCCCCCCAAGCTCTATGTGGGGTATTGTGTATAGGTGGGATTCGGAGAAAAAAGAGAAACGGGGTTGGTTTTTTTTCCGTGAGATCGCATTCTTTGATGGTCACAGGTATAAAGCGTTTCCATTATTTAACGTTATGAGAAGGCCGTTTGAGAGACACTGTTATAAATGTTTGTAAATAAATACTTTCTTTTAAAGAAAGTCACGAGGCTCTGCGTTTGTTTCTTTTATGATTATTAAATAGAATAAATAAAAAGTATTATACAGTCTTTTTTTAGTGGAAAAGGAGGGAAGAAAAAAAGGTTAACGAACTCTGAGCTAATTAGAGCGAGCGCAACGTTTGCCTTTTCGGCAAAGTGAAAACGTGCATTAATTATAAAGGACTTTCTGCATGTAAATTCACGCTCGCGATTTTTTAATAAAAGTGAAATGAATCATTTTATGGATGAAAGGTTGCCTTTACTGATTGCACGAAATCTATTGTCTTCCTCGACGTGTTCTACAAATTTTTATGCATGAATCATTGCTTTATTTTCTAGGAAAAATTGCGTTTTCAATTTTTATTAGTCATATAGTTTTTCCGCGAATCGTTGCTCTATTTAACGCAATTCTGGTAAATGAAAATGTATTTATAAATTTAGGAAACAATCCCTGGTAGAACTGTGTCTATGGAAAATAGACAAGAAAATAGTAAGTAGCTACTAAAAGTAGCTAATTTCTCGGTAGTGATGAAACGATTTTTCCGGTC
>JAYJLV010061399.1:0-16575 GCA_036873485.1 Torymus texanus
GATAAGTAGAAATTAACTAAATAAGTATTAAATTCTCAGAAAGAATAGATACTTTGTGAAAATTTTTTTTTCCAGATAGCAGTAATCGTTAGATGACACCCAAACAATTATTGAATGAAGCTCATCATGGGATTTGATCCAATGGTAAAGACCTGTAGCTGTAGCTATCTGTAGCTGTACCTCAAGCTGCGATAGTTCTTGTGTAGTAAGTTTGTATATTCATTACTTTCTTCTCAGTTAAGCGTTTATTCATAAATAAACAGTATTATTAAATTTTTCTTGTATTATGCAAAAAATTTTTTATATATCCCATGCATTAGGTTCTTGATTTCTATTTCTTTCTTGATTTTCTTTTATAACATTGAAATAGATTTTTTTATTACTTTTTCCTTTGTATATAAATATATGTTTCTTGTGACTTTTCAATATTTTAATCAGAGCAGAATCTCTTGTTATGTCAGCTGATTTAACAAAATTTATTCTTTACAAATATTGAACCTACTGAACAAGACTCTCAGTTTTTGATTGAAATAATTTACTACTGCCTGCACTGTTTGACAGCTTGAGTCCGTACGTACTAATACAAAATAATGGTAAGTCATATCTTTTCTTGTAATACTATTACAGTATACTTCACAATACTGACTGAGAATGAGTGTTTATATGTTTCAGGAAAGACAAAAAATAGACCCATTCAAAATCATTAAATTTTGAGAATTAAGAAATTTTTTTTTTAAAGGCTTATTTCTGAAAATCTAATATTTTGAGCTTGGGCATTATTTTATTTCAAGATCAGTTGATGGATTTTAATGGGAGAAAGTGTAAATTACTTGTATTATGTGCCCCTTCGGAAGTGTGCTATAGAATTGCAGAATTTTTTAAATAAGTATGTTTTTATGCTCAAAACCACAAGAATTGATCCAAAGTTAAAAAATAAGGAAAAAAGCAGTAGTATTTGCTATAAAAAAAAAAATATTCAAAATAATTTTTCAATTTTATAGCTTACATCTAAGAAGAGAAATATTACAAGCAATTTTCACTTTGTTCCATAAAAATCCATCAGTTAGTCTTGAAAAAAAGTAACCGAAAACTTTATTTTTTGGAGAAATCATAATTAAGTGAAAAATGGATTTAGGAATCCTTGTAGTCTGTGTGGATCCCAGTGGTCTGTGGGGATCAAAATATCTTATATTTGTAGTAATTGTATTTTTATAGTACTAATATTTGTTTTATTTGTTTCAGGTGATTTTGGCCTGAGAGGCGATTAGCTAGAAGACCACCTTAATTATCCAAAACTTAATTTGCCGTTTTATGAATTTATACCCTTGTTTTTTAATTAAAATTTGTCTTTAATTTTAGCGATTATACTCGGTATTACCGAGAATCAATCAATCCACTGTCTCAAGAATAAGGTCTCGATATGAAGCTACTGGTTCCCTACAGCCACAACCAGTAGAAGGTAGAGCTCGCATAACATCTGCAAGAGAAGATCGTAGGATCGTTAACACCGTGGTTAGAGACCCTGTAAATACAGCGAGACAAATTGTAAATACAGCTTTGCGAAGGCGAATCAGAGATCAAACTGTAAGGAACCGTTTACATGAGGCCGGGGTTAGGATCTCGAGTTCGTGCTCGCGTGCCAATGTTCAATAATGTCCATCGGCGAAATAGACTGCAATACGCAAAGATCACATAAACTAGACAAAACGTCAATGGGAAACAGTTTTATTTTTCAGATGAGTCGCGGTTTTGTCTATTCAGCATTGATAACCGGAATCGAGTTTGGCATCGTAGAGGACATAGGAATGACAGAGCGTGTGTTGCTCCAGTGAGAGGGTTACAAGACGGATCAGTAATGGTCTGGGGTGGAATTTCCATTTATCATCGTACGGATTTAGTAGTTTTGCCACCACCGAGTATGACAGCAGTACGCTATATAACCGATGTCCTTAGGCCGCAAGTCATACATCTACGTTATCGGATAGATCCAAATATTGTATTAATGCATGACAATGTACGACCTCACACTGCTACTGTAACGTAAGAGTTTTTGAGGAGCAACATAATCCCAGTTCTTGGCCATCCTCCACAGAGTCCAGATTTGAATCTAATCGAACACGTGTCGGGCATGATGGGACGGAGACTAATTGTAAGAAACATGTCAAGACAACCGACCACATTTCAAGATCTATCTGTAACTCTTTTACAGATATGGAATGATATTCCACAAGTAGAAATAAGCGCCTGTATTACAATGCAGAATCGACACACGCATACACGCATACTCACACACGAGCGCGCACGCATACATACACACACGCGCGCGCGGGTACCGGAGAGGGTTGGAAGTCATAAAATACTGCGAAATTGACGAATGTCAGGGTCCTTATCTCGGCCAAACTTGCTATTCTGAACTCTGCGCCAAGAGACTATATGTTCCCGAAACCAGCTCCGCACATACATGTGTGTGTATGTGTTTGTGTATGTATTTGAGAGGGGTTGTATCAGAGATAAGGACCCAGGAATTCGTCAATTTCACAGTATTTTATGACTCCCAACCCTCTCAGATACCCGCGCGATTTATGTGACTCATACCCTAGGCACTCTGGACCATCGTTCGGAGGTCTTCTAATCGCTGCACATATGAGCTGCAGTAAAGACAAACGAGTTAGAGAGACAATCAAGATTCCTTTTATTAAATATACTTACTCACTCTACTTTCGCACCGGCGATCGTCAGTCTCTGTCGGGCTTCCAATCTGTTAAAACGTATATAATAAACTACATATAGATCAACTCCTTTGTTCGATTTATTTAATGTGAGAGCGTTACTTGTGTGATAGTGTGTGTTCGCTCGTGCATTCACCGGTCCTCCGACATAACTCGCGCGCGCGCGTGCGTGTGTGGGTCAATGTTCGTGCAATCTTGCAAATATTGGCAAATGTGTGTTTTTTAATATCGTGTGTTGCCTCCACGTTGTTGGATAATATCGTGCAATCGATTCTGCATTGTAATACAGGCACTTATTTCTACTTGCGGAATATCATTCCGTATCGGTTAAAGAGTTTCAGATAGATCTTGTAATGTGGTCGGTTGTCTTGGCAAGTTTTTTAGTCTCCCTCCCATCATGTCCCACATGTGTTCGATTGGATTCAACTCTGGACTCTGTGGAGGATGACCAAGAACTGAGATTATGTTGCTCCTCAAAAACTCTTACGTTACAGTAGCAGTGTGAGGTCGTACATTGTCATGGATTAATATAAAATTTGGACCCATCCGATGACGTAGAGGTATGACTTGCGTTTTGTCCAGTTTATGTGATCTATTACGTATTGCAGTCTGTTTCGCCGATGTATATTATTGAGCATTGGCACACGAACACGAATTCGAGATCCTACCCCTGCCTCATGTAAACGGTTCCTTACAGTTTGATCTTTGATTCGCCTTCGCAAAGCTGTATTTGCAATTTGTCTCGCTATATTTACGGGATCTCTAACCACGGTGTTAACGATCCTACGATCTTCTCTTGCAGATGTTATGCGAGGTCTACCTTCTACTAGTTGTGGCTGTAGTGAACCCGTAGCTTCATATCGAGACCTTATTCTTGAGACAGTGGATTGATTGATTCTTAATCGCCGAGCTACATAATCGCTAAAATTAAAGACAAATTTTAATTAAAAAACAAGGGTCTAAATTCATAAAACAGCAAACTAAGTTTTAGATAATGAAAAATCCAAATTACCATCTTTATAATGAGACAGCCTTAGCTACATAAGCACACACGAATTTTAAGATCACGTAATTCAAGTTTATACTAAATCAAAAAACGGTTAAACAAATCTTAATGTAGAAACTTCAAGCTTTAATTTAAAATAAAATAACCTCTCTGCGATGTTTTGAAGCTGAGTAATCGTCTTTAAAATTTAGGCAGTTTTCGGAAGTCGAACACTCCACTTCTTTGCAAAAAAGTATTATTTCAATAAAAATTTCAAAACGCTGTAATAATGGCTAGAAAAACTGTAGCTGGGCAAATTTTGTTTTTTATATTAAGGGAAAGAGTTGCACTTTAAGATACCATATACAGAATCGTCAAAAGAAATCAACCACCCATATGCGCATTGCGAAACTTTGCAAATTTTTATTTTTAAAACATGACCCTGAATTTCAAGGTCACGTAATGTAGGATTATACTTAATCGGAAAAGAGTTAAATAGATTTTAAAGTAGAGACGTCAAGCTTTAATTTAAAAAAATGGTCTTTCGGCGATGTGTCGAAGCTGAATAATTGTCTTTCAAATTTTGGTAATTTTTGACGATGAATTTTCTATGCCATACTTTTTTTGAGTAGTGTATATATTTTTGTATTTACACATTATGTCAGTTTCTGGGACGTTTTTTATACATAATGGAGGTTTCTGGTACCCTGAGTGTTATCTGGGAATTACCAGAAAACTTTGGTGTATAATGGCAGTTTCTGGTACCCTACGGCTTACTTCCACAACGATTTGCTTGTAAATGTTTCCGAAATCCATGTAGAATACTATAGAAACTAAAGAGAGCAACGCAGGCGTTACTATAGAAATTCAATAACCTGAAGGTCATTATTTCTTTAGTCACTTATCTATTGTTACTGTTTTATTCTAGTTTAATTGTAGAATGACCCTAAGAATTTAACATTGCATTACCAGAAACTGCCGGAGCCCGCATATATATTATATACTAGTGGGGCTTCGCCTCCTGCTCGCTCCGCTCGCAATCCCCCAGAGTTAAAATACCAATATTTCATATAAATTTTACACGGAAAAGGAAATTTCTCCGTATTGACAATGAAATTAAGTCTTGTAATAATAAACAAAGAATTATAAACCTTAATTATAATAATGACTCTAACGATAACACTAACCACATTGTTACGGATTCGTATTTCGGTAAAATGGATTATACTTGTCAATTTTGTTCTGTTTTATTTTGGCAAGAAGAGCGAAATAAATATAATTGTTGTCATAAAGGCACAATACATTTATCATCCCTTAGTGACTATAATGAAGATCTTAAAAATCTTTTATTGAATGATAATCATTTTAGACATTTGATAAGATATTACAACTGTATTTTTTGCTTTGCTACATTTAGTAATAATGTAAAGCATGAAAAACAAAAACATACTTATAACTTAAAAATTCAGGGACAAGTTTGTCGTATTACGCCGAACACTGTGATACCTCTAGATAATAGTGAACCTATTTGTGGTCAATGATATATTTATGATGATATTATTTCTGCTGAAAGAAGATTGAAAATGAATGAAGATTTAACTAAAATACATATTGAAAAGTTAACTTCTATTCTTAATCAAAATCCTTATCCGAAAAATTTCAAATGTTTGCACCAGTTGTCAAATGTAGAAAATTTGCCACATTACAAAATTATACTTTATGCGTAAAATAAATATACAAAAGCATAGTTATAATAAACCTTTAAAAGCTGAATGTGGAGCCATAATGGTTTCTAAATCAATTGTTCCTGAAGATTATGATCTTTGTATTTACCCAAAAGAAGAATTAAATTGTGAAGGTAGAAAAATTTATTTAAATAAATTATCTTAGTACGTTGATCTTATGGTTTTTCCATTATTGTTTCCATCGGGAGATTTAGGGTGGAGTATTGGCTATACTAAAACCAGCTTGTGGTAGTAGCAATAAACAGATTCAATATGATCTTAGAAAAATAGAATACAAAAATCTGGAAAATGTAACACATTGTTTACAAACGACTAAGAATTCAAACAATCTTACTATTTTACGGTACTGTTCATATAGATTATCGTACAGACCTAAATCAAAAATTTTTCCCCATTACTATGTTCTGGAAGACTAACCCAACAATATCTTTTACAAGCTCTCATTGGGGTTGAAAGTAATAGAATGAATTTTTTCAGAAATAAACAAGATCGAATCCGAATTTAGTGTTATCAATGAGTATATGGTCATGTATTCAATTCTGTTTCGAATGTTTCACAAAATTTTGTAAAAAAGAGAGATTATGTAATTTATTTATTTTACCATCGACGTATATCGGTAGTCCAAGGTATATATATACAGCAACAATATCAAAATGCTATGACAATAGTTAGAGCTAGAACGCGACCAGATCTATTAATTACAATGACATGCAATCCTAAATGGAAATAATTAAAAGAAGTTTTAAAAATTTTCCAATAGTGGCTACTCCTAATGACATTCCCAATATTACTGATAGATTATTCTTTACAAAATTTAAATCACTTTTAGACGATATTAATAAAAATCAAATTTTTGGAGGAATAATTACTTACGTTTATACTATTGAATTGCAGAAACGAGGTTTACCTCATGCTCACCTCGTAGTTACATCCTGATAATAAAATAATGACCCCTCAAAGCATTGATAAATTTATATCTGCTGAAATTCCAACACATAATGATATTTTAAAGAAATTAGTAATTAAACATATGTTGCATGGAGCTCATACAAGTTTATCACCTTGATTATTAAAGATCAATCTATATGCTAAAAAAATTCTCGAGAAAATCGTATGTATAGAACGAAAAATAATAAAATCATACCTGTCGATAATAATTTGGTAGTTCCATACAATAAATTTTTGTTAATAAAATATAAAGGTCATATTAATGTAGAGTTTTTTGCATTGATTCATAGTATCAAATATATGTTTGATTATATAGATAAAGGTAGTTGTCTGCGCAGAGCCAGTAAGGCGAGCGGGCCGACGGGCTTTTCCCCCACCACCTCGGGCTGGGAACGTCGCGCGCGGGATGCGCCGTGGCATGCGCGACGGGGTCCTCGGCATTTCCCCCCATCACGGAACTTTTCCTCCCTCGCACGACGGCTGCAGCGACTGCTATAAATGGCCAACGACGCGACACACGAGTCAGACGCTCCAGAGCTCTCAGCCGAAGTACATCAAGAGGACCACGAGAAGGGTGACCTCTAGCTGAACCTTTCTGCTCGCCTTCCAACAATTGTGTTGGAAGCATTCATATAAATATATATAATTCATATTCATATTCCTTTCACAATCTTTTGTATCCGACTATTAATGTAATTATGTTGTTCTAATAAATTTCCTTTCAGTTACATAACGTCTTATGTGTTACTTTCACCTTCCTTAACTGGCGATCGTTTCTAGCAAAACATTGGTCCTTCGAGCCGGATTAAGGGAAGCTAAAAGAACATATAGCGGTACGTGAAGCCACCGTGACTTTAATTGACGCAATGCACACGGGAACCGCCTCGCACAGTCGATCGGCTCAGACCGGGGTGCATGTGATCGGTAGCCTTCGGAAAGCAGTTGTCCTAGACCCTTGCCGCTTTTTCTCGTGTTGCGCACGGGAGCCGATTTGCACAGTCAGCCGGCTCAAACCGGGGCGCACACACGTTGATAGGAAAGGATTGGGTTTTTAACCACCACGGCTGTGCCACAAACGATGCGTTCTTGTGCGGTCAACTGGTGAAGACCAAGGGCACACGCGGGAACGGCTTGGCCCAGCCAGGCAGGGGCTTACTGAAAGCAGGAGCCGCCTCGCCCGGCCGATTAGGCCAGATAAAAGTCCTGAAACGCGAAAAATCTTCACTTTGTAACTATGGAAGACATCCGCAGACAGGTGGCGTTATCGGGCCTGATTGCCAATTATAAGACAAACACGCTGAAGCAAGGCCAAACTCGACTCGCTACCGGTGTCTTAAGGAGTCGGATCCAGCTTCTGAAGAGGTATTGGGACAATTTTCAAGCCACGCACACACGTTTGCAGACCGTTGCGGACGTTCAAGAGGATGATTATTTTAAAGAGGACATCTACTCACAGACGGGATTCTAATACACCAATGCACTTGGTTATCTGTACGATACTGAGAGTCGCTTGGTTCCAACTCCGAAAATTTCCCATCGAGCAGGCGGTAGAGAGATAGTGCCCCTTCCAAAAATTACGCTTCCCACATTCTCTGGATATCTAATCGATTGGGCATCTTTTCAAGATATTTTTAAGTCGATGATTCACCTGCATCCGACTTTAACAAACGTAAAGAAGCTGCATTATTTGAAAACAGCTGTGCTAGAAGAGGCCAAGGGGGCTCTAGCAACGCTGCCTATCACGGATGCGAACTATAACACAGCTTGGGATTTATTGCTCAAGCGTTACGACAAGAAACGGATACGCGCTCACCAGCACATGGCCCGGCTGGTTCACGCACCAACTCTGAAAGGAGAGAGTTTGTCGGGTCTCCGCTCACTCCTTGATCCCGTTACAACAGCACAGGCATCGCTTCGAGCATTAGAACTCCCTGTTGATGGATGGGACCATTGGATGGCATTTTTCCTAATTGATGGACTGGATCCGGAAACCCGTAAAGACTGGGAAAAAACATCTGGAAATAAAGAGGAGCTTCCAACTCTGAAAGAAATCTCGGATTTCATCATATCACGAATCAGAGCACTGCAATCTCGGGGCCCCAAAAACAAACACCTTCTGAATCTAGTCGAGCACCAAAGCAAGTTCGATCAATGGTGACTGGAGCATCACCAGAGGTTTGTCCCAATTGTCATGGTAATCACAGTTTCCGCCGCTGTCCATCCGTTGAAGCTGGGGGACCCAGGGAGAAAAGAGAAATGGCCCGACGCTGTCAGCTATGTTTCAATTGTTTACGATCCGGGCATCTCCAAACTCAATGCACACTCCTAGATCGATGCCTTCAATGTCGCGGGACATATCACACTCTGCTTCATCTGTTGACCAAGAAAAGGGGACCATCTCAAGATGAAGCGACACCAGCGAAGAGATTATTGACAGAAAACCAAAGGGTGTGCGGAACAAATTCTACGTCATCCGAGAGTCGCCGTGATTGACTAGTTCTTCTGCCACAATATCAACTCCGCCGACGAAACCAATTTGCGCTTGGACCCTAATCGAAACTGGATCAGAAGTGAGTCTAATAGATCACCGTTTAGCTGGAAGGGCAGGGCTACGATTGGATCCGACACGGACAAGCATCACGGCAGTGGGAGGTCAGCAAACTGCATTTTCGACCAAATCAACGATCCTTCAAATCAATTCAATGATCCGCCCTGACCAGTCACTGCGTATCTCAGTGCTGGTAATCAAGCGATTACGCATTACCACACCTAGCATCAGCATACCACCCCACTTACTGATACGCATTGAGGAGCTCCCACTGGCAGATCCCACTTATAGCCAATCAGGTAATATACCCCTCATCCTCGGCACGGATTCTTATCAAGACATACTCCTGAGTAACATCGTATGAGGGAACTCTGAATCTCTGATCGCTCAAGAAACAAGACTCGGTTGGGTCATCTCTGGAGCCATAAAACCAAGTGTGAGCAACCGGGGATCACACGATAAGGCTGTCTTATGCCTCAATGCGCCCAATGAGGACCCTTTAAAGGATCTGCATCGATTTTGGAAGTTAGAAGAAGTCAGCTCTTGCATTACCGAATCACAGGATGAAAGAGAATGTGAGCGCCTGTTTATTCATGGACACCACCGGAGATCGGATGGCCGATATGTGGTTCGCTTATCCATCAGGTCCATTGATGAGGCAGCTCCGGCTTCGCGGACACTAGCAACGGCAAATAGTGCCTTACAGGGAGCCCAAAGGCGAATGCATCGAGACCAGGCGTTTAAGACTCAGTAGAAAGAATTCATGCGGGAGTATGAAAATCGGGGACACATGAATCCAATCTACCATAGCGAAGTATCCAGGACCTTAAACACAAACTCGGTTCAGTATCTGACACATCATGGCATTTGGCAGAAGGCTGACCAGGGCCAGTAACTTCGTGTGGTATTTGACGCTTCTAGAAGATCTGGATCAGCTCCTGCTTTGAATGAACGACTCCAACCTGGCCCATGTCTTCAGACCGACGTCATAGCAATAATGGTGAGATGGCGAGAATCCCGCATCATTTTTTGCGCTGATATAGAAATGATGTACCGTCAGATACTCGTACACCCTTCAAATACGAACTTGCAACGCATTGTGTGGCAACGTCCGGGTGGGGAGGAGGTTCGTCACATTAGGCTACTGACTCTCCCGTATGGCACGTGCTGCACACCATACCTTGCAATTTGCACTCTCAGACAGCTCGCGATGGATGAAGGTGCTCAATATCCAGAAGCATCGAAAGTGATCCTCAATGACACTTATGTCTATGACATACTCTCAGGTGTCGCGGATATCAGCACTGCGATTCACCTATAGAATTAGCTCCTTAGTCTGCTGAATGCAGGACGTTTTCATTTACGAAAATGGGTAGCAAACAATCCAAAACTACTTGAAGATATCCGGGAGGAAGACCATCTCAGGCCAGCTTGGAGAAATTTCACTGATGACAGCCCTATCCAGATGTTGGGGGTCGCCTGGGATCCAGTAGAAGATGCATTCCGCTTCCGGGTGAGTCATGTACCAGATCATCAAATGGCAACAAAATGACAGGTGTTATCAGCAATAGCAAGGCTATATGATCTAATGGGATGGCTGGCTCCAGTAATTATCATTGCCAAGATCTTAATGCAGAGATTATGGAAGGAAGGGATCTCATGAGACGACCCATTGCCCAAGGAGCTGATGAAAGAATGGGTCCACTTTGTGACTGATCTTCCAGGCATCAGAGAATTAAGTCTCCCCAGATGGATCGGCTTAAAACTCACAGGCACTTTAGAACTTCATGGATTTGCGGACGCAAGTAAGTCCGCCTATGCGGCCGTCATTTATGTAGTAACCCAAGACCCTTCAAGAGGGAGATCATCTCACCTGCTAATTGCTAAGCCAAAGGTGGCGCCAATTATGACGCTTTCTATCCCTCGAATGGAACTTTGTGCCGCAGTTCTCCTCTTGCGGCTCTTGGGTCGTGTGATAAAAGAAGTACGGGATAAACCAAGCACAGCCCACGCATACACTGATTCTGAGATCGTGCTCGCATGGCTGCGATCCGATCCATAACGCTGGAATGTTTTTGTGGCTAACCGGATTGCGGAAGGGCAACGTGATCTTCCAGGTGCCCAATGGAGTCTTGTCCCGTCAGGTAAAAATGCCGCGGATATAGCGTCTCGAGGCATGATACCTGCTAGTTTGAAGCAGTCCTCTCTCTGGTGGAAGGGTCCGCCATGGCTGGCAGATCCAACTCAACCAAGACTACGGTCTCTGTCTTCAGAGTGCACGGCGCTGCGTCCAGAAGAATTAGTCTGGAAAGGAGCTTCTAAGGATAGACATATAGTTTTAAATTGTACGCTCGGCCACTGTGAGAGAGTGGATGACTTTATCGACCATTTCTCGTCACTGATTCATCTGGAGAGGGTCATCGTACATTGTCTAAGGATTTTCAAGCATCGTAGTCACGGAAGTTGTCAGACACCCCGAACGTGTGGTTATCAGCCCAAGAATTAGAGGAAGTATTTCAGCGCTGCGTCTTCTGCCCCCAAAAATCCTACTTTGGACAGGAGCTAAACGCCCTCCAAGCAGGGCGGGCGGTTCCATCAGAGAGTCCACTGCGTTCCCTATCGCCATTCTTGGACGAAAAGATAGTATGGGTTGGTGGTCGCCTTCAGAAGGCCTCGATACCGTTTTCCTAATGTCACCCAGTCATCCTACCGAAGGATTCTCGACTCTCGGACCTCTTGATCGATTGGGCTCATCGCTGTTCATGGCGGACATGCACTCACCTACGCGTATGTTATGCGAAGGGCATGGATCATCAGAGGGAGAGTTCGTGTCAGAGCGGCATTGCGCAAATGTCTAAAATGGGTAACCTTCCTGCGGACGGATCACTCGCACACGACCCTTCACTAAAACCGGCCTTATTATGCAGGCCCCTTCCAGATAAAGGCCTCTAAGGGGCGAGGAGTCTGCTGCTCCAAAGGATATTTGGCGATTTTCGTATGATTAAGCGTCAAGGCTGTCCACATCGATGTGGTTGGAGATATGCCCACAGAGAGTTTCCTAGGAGCAGTTTGACGATTCTCAAGTCGTCGAGGGATCCAGCAAGAACTCTGGAGCGATAATACCACAACTTTACATGACGCTGACATCGCATTGAGAGCTTTGTTGCATGAAGCATCTCTTCAATGGCCCGACATTGCCAATGAGCTTGCTGCCCAGGGAACCTTGTGGAAATTTATCCCACCCACGGCTCCCCATTTCGATGGCCTCTGGGAGGCCGCCGTGACTGCGAACTGCGAAGACTCATCTCAAACGAGTCATTGGGTCGTAAATGTTCCATTTCCCCACCACCTCGGGCTGGGAGCGTCGCGCGCAGGATGCGCCGTGAGATGCGCGACGGGCTGCTCGGCATTTCCCCCCACCACGGGACGTTTCCTCTCTCGCGCGACGGCTGCAGCGACTGCTATAAATGGTCGACGACGCGACGTCGGCCCATTATTAGGATTATTTTATTAGGAGAAGATTTGAGACAAATTCTTCCAGTTTTAAAACATGGATATAGAAATAATATAGTAGAAGAACAATTAAATTTTCGAATTTCTGGTCTTCTTTTAAAGTTTTAAAATTAACTCGAAATATTCGTTCTAATAATGATCACTGTTCATCTATGTTATATAACGGTATACTTACGCAGGGGTAATCTCTGGGCAGCTCCATCTGAATTTCTATCAGTAAATATATTTCAAGGTACTATGTGTCATATCAATGCAAATAATAGCAATTCTTATAGACGCAAGGAGGTGGGAAAGTTTCGGATAATGTCGTTAAATGATTCAATTCAACGATTAATACGTAACATTCGAACATTTATTGATATATGACATAAATTATATGAAAAAAGATAATTGACAAGTGGTTTAAGTTAAGCGCCAGCTGGGTCGCACCCAGCGATCTAATTCTATGTTCCGTGGTACGCAACACGATGATTTTCAATTTCGGTAGAGCGAGACAAAAAGTGCACGTTTAAGCGCGAAATCGCGAGCAGCCCACGACGAGATTTCGTTTCGGTAATCGTTTCGGAATACACAGCAAAGCACGTTTCAATACAAAGTTTCGGCAAACACGCAGTGCCGTTTCAAGGACGCGAGCGCGAGAGAGAGTTCACGGCGTGAGTACAATTGTGGCCGTAGCCGAGTCACTTACAAGTACGCTGGCGGGCGAGTCCCGGGTTCTGTTTCCTAGTGGATGCCTGGATTGCCGATGGTCGGAAAAGGCAGGGGTTTCCTGGTGCGATCCTCTCAAGATGCATAGTATCTACCAATAATTTGCTCACGACGTTACTATTACTATCCTATAGCGCGGTCCACAACGGGGTGACCGAGCACCTCGCGACGGCCGATCGCAACCTCTCGGTCTTTGTTCGAGAGCGCCACCCGTCGTCCTTTTTCGTGGACTGAGTTCTCTCTCTCTCACTCTCATAGCATGCATGGGGCGGCAGCGCGTTCTCTGTTGTTTACATGCGCGCTAGTGCCGGTGTCTGTGTGTGAGTGCGCGTTTGTTGTCCGAGAACGTGTGTGGACATCATCCTGGGGACGACGAGCAACGGCAGAAAGACACAGCATGTCTGCTTATCCAAAGAGGTTATGTCGACCTTCCCTGCACTCTCCAAAGCATTGCTGTCTAGGTGAGATCAGTGGCCTTATATCAGCTCATTGGTATGCTGGTTGTGATGTTCTTCCTTGTTGTTGTTGCAGGACACGAGTCGATATGGGAGAGGCTGAGCAGCAACGAGCCATCTTGTGCAGGCGTAGCTGTCTACCAAGAGTCCATCTTTCACACCTGTGCTGCATCATCTTCAACAGGAGGTGTCATCTTATTCCAACCAGCAAGGCAAGGTGAGTTCTGTTCCTCTAGCTGGTGCTTTATCCAACAATTACATTATCTTTCTAGTTTGCAGATGCTGGGAGCAGTGAAAGTGAGGGACAGTGGTGTCGAGTCTCTCCGGGTAGGCCTTTCTGCTCTGGGCATAGCCAGAGGGTAACTTGCAGCAGTCGATGCTGTAGGTTGTCACCTACATTTCTATCATTTCCTTGTAATGCTCATCGATGAGCATTACAGTTATTAGATTTGGGTCAAGGAAAAATTAATAAGTTTAAAATCCCAGATCAGTGGAAAACAGATAATATTTGTAACAAAATTTACAAAACAATTAATTTACGGTCTTTAATTGATGGTGTTATTTTAGCGCCACATAATAAAGATACTAAAATTATAAACAAGAAAGTTTTAAATTTTTTAAATAGTAAAATGTATACTTATTATAATATAGATTACGCAACACACAAAGGAGCTGATGAATCTGATGAAAACATTCATTTACAATATCCTATAGGGATGTTAAGTAATATTAGAGAATATTAGAGACACTGTCACCGCGAAGTAATGCCTTGCGGTGGCTTGCATGGGTGCAGTGTGAGGCGTTTTCGTGGGTACACCCCGACATGTCAACGTCGGGGGAGTCCGACACATGGGGAGACACGGGTCTCCCTATGGTGCCCAAAGCAGTTCCCCGTCGCCACGGAAAAAACACACAGGCATACACACACATTCACACACACACTACACACAAGCATATGTTTAAACGAAATATCTCTAGCATTCGGGATCTAAGTAAGGTAGTAGCGGCGTGCAGACAATCAGAGGTAGAGTTTATATAAAAGTTGGCGCTATAATCAATATAGTGCGGGGAGACGCATTCCAAGCAAAATAGTAATAGCATACGTATAGGCAGCCCCAGTATATAGATATAAAAAAAAGCGTAAAGACCAAAATTTGCAGGAGATGCGTGGTCTACAACAGAAATGATGGAGTACCTATTAGATGTACAAAAAAGATCGTCACGTTTTGGATACTTGGCGTTTTCTCTAGTACAGTTGGATAGATATTACTGATTCATGCAGTAGTAAACACAGCTGATCATGTTCTACAAACAGACGTTATGTGGAAAATATTTTTCATAATTGTACTTGCATTTAAATCTGAATAAAAATGGAAGTAGATGGTGTGCATCTGCGGTATTGTTTACTATACACATTTCACCGAAGTAGAAGTAATACATAAAAGCATAAAGATGATGTGTAGATACAAAAGTATCGCAAACAAATTCATTTCTACAGATGGCCAGCTGTAGAATTTACAAAAGTAGCCGGCGGATGCAGAATCTAGGCAGGAGAGCATGAGAAGTAACTAAGAGAGTAGTTCAAGAAGTTCTCGGCCTGGTAAAGAAAACGCAAGATTTTCGAGCCATCTTTTTTTTATTTCTCTACGTAATCTCCTTACAAAGTAATACATTTAGTCCAACGATGTTCCAACTTTTTAATACCTTCGAAATAATCAGATGCGCCCAAGTCTGCAAAATAAGCATTCGTCTCAGCTTCAACCTCTTCATTCGAAGTAAATCTTCGCCCCCTCCCAGCCATTTCTTCAAGTTGGGAAAAAGGAAAAGAAAAAATCACTAGGAGCCAAATTTAGTGAGTACGGGGCATGGGGAAGCACTTGGAATCGAAGTTCCTCGGGTTTTGCTGCAACAACGCGAGACGTGTGCGCAGCTGGATTGTCATGGTGGAACAGCACCTTCTTTTTCGCCAGATGGGGACGTTTAACTTTTATTGCATCATTCAATTTGTCCAATAGTGAAGAGTAGTAGGCCCCGGTGACAGTTTTGCCTTTTTCCAAGTAGTCTATGAGCACTACACCACGAGAATCCCAGGAGACCGTTGCCATGATTTTTCCGGCAGATGGAACTGTTTTGGCTTTTTTGGCGCACTTTCTCCTGCTCCAATCCATTGTTCAGACTGCTGCTTTGTTCCTGGCGTGTAATCATGAATCCATGATTCATCTACAGAGATGAAACGTCGAAGAAACTGACAAGTTGTGAGAGGGGTTACGTTTAAATAAGTCTAGACACTCCTGAGAAATGTTCAATCGAATGCGTTTTTGATCGACTGTCAGGAGATGCATCACCCATCGAGCGTTCAGCTTTCGCATACCCAGAACATTACGCAAAATGTGGTGGATGCGATATATCGAGATGTTTACAGTCGACGATCGTCTAGGATGATATTGTGGATTTTCGAGACGATTTCATCGGTCGCGGCCGTTTTTCGGCGTCCCGTACGTTCATCATTCTGGATTGACGTACGGCCACGTTTAAATTCCGCTGCCCACTTTTTGATTGTCGAAAATGAAGGAGCGGATTCTTTTAACGTAGAAACCGACTTATTTTGTATTTGTGTTGGTGTAAAGCCTTTCCAAACGAAGTAGTTAATGACAGCGCGAACTTCAATTTTATCCATTTTATAAGACAAACAAAAAACGTTTACTTACAAGAGAAGGCAGGGAGGTGTCCCTCTCCAATCTTCTTGAAACTTCGCACATCTTACACATTATATTAAGCATGAACACTTTTTCTCCGGTTCTCCGTTTCTCCGGTTCTCCGGTTCTCCGGTTTTTTTTCTTAAAAAAAGAGTTATCTTATATTATCATCATTATATTAAGCATGAACACTTTTTCTCCGGTTCTCCGTTTCTCCGGTTCTCCGGTTCTCCGGTTTTTTTTCTTAA
>JAYJLV010061429.1:0-17408 GCA_036873485.1 Torymus texanus
AACCGTCTCTAATGGCGTGCGCTCATACGTATGTGTATATATATATATATATATATATATATATATATATACACACACACACACACACGTATACTATCTATCCGCTGGTACCAGCAAGTATTGCGCACGTACGTACGTATACGTATATGTATATACACGTATATATGTATCTATATACGTATATACGTTGGTGAATTTGAGATACGCAGCACGTACGCGACTGCGTCGAGAACTCGCGTGTCCCCCGCGTAAACGCGTGCGCGCACCTGCGACTCTCCCTCGTTGCTGAACCAGTCGTATATGTGTATGTGTATGTATGTAGAAGGGGAGGGATTGAGAGATGTGGATGTTGGTTGGTGTTTTTTTGTTTGTTTGGTAGTCAGACTTTGGATTGCGATGCTTTGTACTTATCTATTTGTCTACGGGGGTGCGATGTGTATATATATGCGTGTATCGATTTTTCAGGTTCGAGGGGGGATTCAAGATTGTTTAGGAGAAATGTGAGGCTATTTTTTGGGATGATAGGGAAACGTTGCCGAGGATTATGGGTTGTAAGAGGGGGGAGGTGAATATTTTGATTGGTCGATGACAAAGTGGGACGTTATGCAAAGATTTTGTTCAGTGAGAATGTTTGTGAATGAAAAATAGCGTTTTATATGTGGTTTTGAGAAGGAAATGATAACAAGGTATTAACTATGGTAATATGTTGAATATTGTCGGTACTAAACTATAGTTTTGATTATCTATGACGATTAAATGCAGCGCGGAACGTTTATATATGATTTATGGTATACGTAGTAATACAAAGCAATAAATGTAACGTGTATTCTGATAAGTTTCTTTAACCATATTATGCTATTTGATGGAAATAATATTTGTACCACTTGTCCGTTAATACCTAACCACATATTCGCTCGATTCTCCAAGAAACAAGAGCTCGCCATAAGTAATTGATCAAACAAAGTAAAAGGTAAACGATATAGCTTTACAGTCTATGCGTACACACTGGACACCTTACTTATCTCCACACAAACGGTTACACTACGCGACCAAATCCCTTAACCTCGTAAAATCAGTTATATCAATCCGAAAGAAACATGCGTTACTCCTCCATCCGCCAATATAACAGCATCATTTACTACATCACCGTAAACTACGAGAAACCTACCTACATAGATACACAGCTAAATATAAGAAAGCCATTGGAATCCAGCAACCCATAAAGAAAATAACCTCACATCTCTAAGGCCGACGAACGTTTGGAAAAGGCTGCACTCATACACACATGAGCTACACTCGCAGAAGAAGTAGGGGGAGAAAAAGGCATGTATAATGCATCCCTTGGGAAGGATCCGTAACCGATCTCGTTCGTTACCTCCTCGCGCGCTTCGTCTATGCAAGTAGGATTGCCTGTGGTATATACAACGAATAAAGCGTTGGATAAATAGACGATTAGGAGGGTGGCAGAAGCCAAGAGAGAGATAAACAGGTAGAGCCGGAGGCGTAAATAATTTCTGGGAAAGATGCGCGGGGTATAACCTGCGGTGGATTTATTTTAACTATGCGATGGATGGGAAGGAGATCGGGTGGAAGGTGGTATATATTATATGACTGATGTGTGTGATTGGGAAAGAAAGTGATGAGGATGATCGATTCGGTAGTTTGTTATTCTTAATGTGGGCAAGGAGTCGTTTTAAGCGTTGGATTTGTATGCAGAATATGTGGTTTGGATGGCAAGGGGATGTGCACGTATGTGATGTGGATGTGCTGGGTAACAATGTCTAGAGCCTTGAAACTGATGTAAGTATTGGTGACAAAGTTGTGTGTAGTACTTCAAAGATAGGTGTTTGCGGTAATTATAGAATTCTCGGATGTTCTCGGTTTCTTAAGATGTACGTACTGAAAAGATAGTAGTCTAATTTGTTTTGTTACATAATTGTGTGTTCCTTTATTTTATTAGCTAACGCGGCTGGCTATTCATATTTTGTGTAAGATAAATAAACAGAAGATACTGTGCGTAAAATATACAACAACTACTTGTGGCTGAATTAATTTATTTGTTAATAATATTGCCAGCACAGAATAATAATACTTCAATAATTTATTAAATATAATATTATGTCTATATATTTATATGTATTTACGTAGTCGATATATCAATTTCAACGTAATTCAGAATTATAGATAAATTTAAATTACTTAATATACCAAATTCAAACGTAGTATAATATTATTACAGGCGAATTAATCTAAAAAGTACCAAAATTAAATTAAAATTAAACAATGTATTTTTAAACTGATCATAAATAACAAATTCGTTCAAGCCAAATCCTACATAATGTAATGCTTCTTTAAAGTTTTTTTGAAGCTAAATATTTTTTAATCTAATTAGAATTTAGTGCGAGAAATGAGAAATATGAGAAAATGCGATGAAATTTCTTCTGATCTGATAATGTTATCCAAGATTGTTTTTGGATAACATATATATTATTTATGAAAATAATATACCTTTAAATCTTACCTTGTGGATTCAGTAATTATAGTTATCAGATTTCACAGTTTTGCATAATATCATTTACCAGGTTATTAATCGAATCATCTGCTTTTTAATTTTACTCATGCAGAGCATTTTCCAACTTCTTTTGTCAGAATTTAGATGAAAAATCACGTTCACGGAAAAAATTAATATCTAATACTGTTATTTATATAATCGTTTCTGGATTAACATACTAGACTTATACTTACTGAAACGAATGTAAAAGCGGTATTAAAGAAGAGTAAAATCTTTTTTTTGTTAAAGTGGGAATGGTATTACATTCTGATACATTGAAAGAGCTTTAAAACAAATGAAGTTCCTGCTTTTTCCGAAAAGAAGCTTCTGTATTTTGAAAAGACTTTTTGATTTGGAACGGAGATTCTGCTTTGATTCAATTAACTTGTAACTTTTTAAACGCAGTGAAAATAACATTTCAAATAAATTACGTTATTTCCACTACAAATTACAAGTTATTTTCACTTACTTTGTAATACTATTTTATTTTTTTTTTTTAATGAATTAGTTTAGCTGATGAAAATCGATTATAATAACTCTTAATTTTCTTCGGTGTATAGCTTTTTAGTGAGTTTTATTATTATATAAAACGTAAATATGTTGATAAGCTACTTTATTTCACTTTTATTTCGAACATTTATTGATCATTTATATATTATTCTCGATGACACTATTCATTATTCATAGCAGATGACGGATCATATCATCAGAAATATTGAGGACCACTCATAAACTCTAAATTAGAAAGTAGAAAATTTGAAATCAAAATTTCCTGATTGGAAGTTTAATCACTAAATTTTGAATTAATTTACAAAATCCATCATTCAAAATTACTCCTCAAAATAATAATCCCAATTACGTCAAATTTTGAAATGAATGCTAGAGTAACGAAATTTCAACAAAAATCTACTCTCTAAGCATGAAATCATTCCCTCTCGTACACCAAATAACATATATCAAGAAATCGAACCATCGTTTCGCCAACAATGAAAAAACCTTTCTACACACACAAAAACCTGCACAAAATCCGTGTCTTCCAGTCACCAACAATTTATACTACACACCTTCATCAAAAGAACTATACAGCAACAATTTCGCACCTTTCCTCTCACGACAAAAACAAAAAAAAAACAGACCATCCGAAAGAATCTGAAGCTTCCCCCTCTCTCCACCCTCTACAACTTCACCGAGTGGCACGCGTTCCTCGTAATTCACAAGCGCCACGGGGATCGATAACAACGAGCGATAAGTGCGGCGGCATGTACACGCGCGCGTTCGCTCACGAAGTAGTTTCCAGGCGCGCGTTTGCGGCCTCTCCGTTATACAGAAAATGGCCCTCGTTCTCTCTCTCTCTCTTTCCCCCTTCGGTATATGTACAACGTTTTTGCTTGCCTGCCCTCTTCGAGTTTGGAGAATAACGAATGTTGCATTTCCGAACGAATGGGAGAAACGCTGATGCTCGCGCGATAGTAACGCGCGCAGGCCTTTTTCAATATCCTAATGGATAAAATATCGAAGGGGATGTTGGTGTATGCGTGTTGTGCGTTTATTTTTGTTTCGGTATAGGGAGGGGGGATAAAGGAGATGGTATTATATGGGAATATGCTGAGGTTTTTGGGATGGGAGGTGTAGGTACTAGGGAAGAGTTGCGATTGTAATTTATTCGGATTTTAGCGAACTGTTTTGGTGCAGGTTTTAACGGGATATGGTATATTGAAGAATGGATGAAGGTACTTATTGTATATGTTTTTAATGGATTTCGCTTTTATATATAGGAATAGTATTTACCTATGACGTAAAATGATAAAAGCCATGATGTACCCTTTAGTGCTTTTATTTAAAATCTCACTAAAGCAGCCTGTACGCAAGCTGTTACAATTATTTAGTTTAGGAAAGCCTCGAATAACATTTGAAAAAATAAAATAGAACTAAAGCAAACAATTTTTTTTTCTTCATAAACTCAAAATTTTCCAAACAATTGAAACCTTCCTGATTAACTTTCAATCGACAGCCTATCCACTTCAAACTACAGGCATCTTACAAACACCCTTCGTATTAATTTCATCTCATCATCTCTAACAATCCTCACTATTTAAACCCAAATTACTATAAAAAAATACATATAATATATATAGCAACAAAACTAACGACCACACAAGCCATTCCTCCCCATACATAACTCTCAGAGCCCAGAGCTCCTCCAATTAACCAAGCATGCGCGCTTGCAGAGCCACGACGCCAATTTCTTCGAATCAAGTCCTCCTCGGAGGCTAAGCTATATATGCCAAGCACAAGCCCGCAGCTAGTCCTACGTCTTCTCTCCTATCTCTCGCCTATCTTACCGTCCCCATAGTTTAGCTTAGAATAGCGCCGTGGCGGCGCGCCTTCGTATCGGTCCTCAATTATCCGCGCGCACTCGCGCTCATATATATATATGTATATATACTAAGCGATCCTCTTTGCCCCGCGGCTTCTCCTTCTCTCTTACTCTCCATATTATATGAGTTATATCGCCGTAATTGCTAGAGGTATGTATGTGTATATATATTGCGGGAGTTTTTCGCGTGGTATCAGGTGGCTTTGCATGCGTGGGGATCTGGGATTGGATTGATTTTGGGGGAGTATGTTTGTGAGATGGCGTGATGTGAGGTAAGAGAATGATGCGGTTGTATAATGTACGTAGAGTTCAGTGTATTGGTGAAAAAAGTTGATAGGTTTGTGATAGGAGAATGAAAGTTACGAGTGGGCATTTGAATTAGAATGTATTATATGGTTTGGCTGCGATTGGCAAGATGAAAAATAATTAACTAGTTTGTTGTATGTTGTCAATATAAAAATTTATACTTTACCCTTGTGTAATATTTAGTATTTACTGAAATGCCATATTTATTTTTCATTGTTCATTCATCATTAAGAAATAAAAGTAAAGAATAATATGTTAAAGTGTTATTTCTTGAGTATTTCAAATTTCTATTTATTCTTTTTAAATATTTCTCAATTTATATTTAAAGAGATAGAAAAAATGTTCATATTATCTAATTGAAATTAAAAATAGCAATAGAGTTCAATCATAAAAAGTACGTGGCTCCTTAAAAACTGTGTGATTCTTAATTAACTTTGTTAAATCTACTATATTAAATTGAAAAATGTCCTCATAACCACAGTGATACAATTATAATAATCTAATTTACATTAGAAATTACATCAGCCATCTAGCAAAATCTCTCACATCTGATTATATGATTTAATTAAATTTCAAACACAATACAGATAACTAGAAAAAGCTGACAGCACCATTCATACAAATCACACATTTCTTAACCATAATTACCTTCAAATTCAACGACCAACTACTTAAAAATATTTCAATTTTCTCCATATACCTTTTAACAACCTTCCATCTCAAACTTTTCAATCAACAATCACTCCAAAACTACTCCATTCCGAAAAGCGAAACTCACCTCCCAACTTTAGCACTACCTCCCGTCAAAAGCATCCCTCATTCCAGTCCAAACAACATCAGCGTACCGTTTCATTCGCTAATATACCAAGGCAGTCCCTGTCATTCACCAAGAGTCGACGACTTCACCTTATACTGTCTTTGCTGCTGCTGCTGCATACACGCGCATTTCTTCGCTGTAGCGTCTCTCTCTCTCTCTCTTTTACTCACCGTGCGTTAAGAAGCTCAAGTCACGAGGAGTCATTACGCTATATGCGCGCTGACGGGCGGACGACAACGTGCAGTGCTTCGCACGTATACCGTAGAATGTATATATACATATATATATATATATATATACATCAGTACTGCACGCGCTCATTAAACGTTTAGGTGACTCGGGCACATCACGACGTAGAGTAGCACAGTCTCGGAAGAAAGTCAACGTAGTCTCAGTGAATTTTCGGATGGGGACGTTGAGAAATGTTTTTTTAGTTTTTGGATAGGCGGGAGGGGGGATAATGTTTTTTAATTATTCTGGTTTAAAATGTTGGAATATTAATTAATTTTGAAAATATTTAATTATATAAAAATATGCAGTAGAAAACAATATTTGAATTATTACGTTACGTTAAATATGCTGTTTTGCAATAAATGAATGCAACATTGTTCTCATTTTCCAGGAAGGCTAAATTAGTTCGTTAATTTAAAATGAGGAAAAATGCACAACCTCTGTTCTCATTATAAATCATAAATAATTTCAAACATTTTGCAAAATACTAATTACATTTACTGTTATACTATATATATGAAATATTTTGTTTATTTTATTACAACAAACAAGTACATATTCCCTTATCACGTAATTTACAAAAAGAGGTCCCAAAGCACGAGCTCCAAACAAACTTATGGTTTCTATATACATAATGTCCATTTCAGAACTTTGGAAATAATGTAACATAACAAAATGACAAGACTTTATGAAATACATACATGTAACAACTAATCTCGAAATTAAACACATAGAAAATAATATTAAAATAAGTAAAAAAAAGAGGTAAAGTCTCGTACTAAAATTCCAAAATTACTCAAGCCCTGTGAATTTTGATTTAGATTGTACGGCCAATACACTGTAAAGTTTAACCGCAAGCTTCCGCACCTCGGACGTAACCGCGCGCGCGGGGCTTTTGTGTCTGGCGTGTCCGTACTTGCTCTCTCTCTCTCTCTCTCGCTCGCCCGCACCTTCGTAATCCGCTTTTATTACTTTCTTGTAACTGATACACCGAATTTACATTTTCGCGTTTCTACGCCCCCGAAATACGCCGAGCAGCTTTTATACCATCCCTCCAAAGATGAAAATATTAAGGGTAGAAGTGAACGAAGTTTCGTTATCTATTTTTCTTTTTTTTTTTTTGTTCTTTCTCGTAAATAAATAAAACGTGCAGTTTTATTTGTTGAACATACGGAAAGTGTTGTTTTTACAGTAAGTAGCGAAGTGAAGGTAAAAATTTTTCGCATTCATCATCGTCGTCGGGAAGCTCAAAATCTCGCATCGTGAAAGTTCAGCAATTTTCCGCCGACATTATTAAACGCAACTAACTCTAATAAACCTTTATTAATACATCCAACAAAGGGGAGAGAGAGGAGAATTACTCAGGAGCAAACAAATGTTTTCTAACGTTACACGCAAGCGCTTTGCTATAACGAATATAAGGCTGGCGGGGAAAAAAACGAAGTAAGATAATTAAGGAGAATTAGAGGAAAGTAAAGCGAGAGGGAAAAATAGAGAGAAGAGAAGGAGAAAAAGGGAAAGCGTCGAGTAATAATAAAATTCGGGCTAAAAGAAGAAGCAAATAATTCGACGTAAATAAATTACCTGAAATGTATTTACGTTCGTGTGTAAATATACCGATTCTCTTGTAAAAGAAAACAATGGTTAACAAAGCGGTACGATAAAGTGGCTTATATTTATTTTTAAATTACATAAGACTACATGCTTGAATTACCATAGTATAGTAATAATATTTCTGTAACATATGTACTTACAAGAAAAACGACGGTTCCGGTGTCTCTCGTTCGAAATCATGTTCAATTACACCGACGAACGGCAAAAAAAAAAGAAACACAGGAAGTACACACCAGACGCGGGTAAGAACGAGCGAGGAAAACAAGCGTACAAAATCAAGTTGGTAATTAGTTCCCCCCGTTAACGAAATTCTCCGCGTCTGTTTTCGTAAGGAAGGGTCTACACGTGAGCGAGAAAGAAGAGTCACGTTTATTTATAGCATATTATATTACGCATGTTTTAATCATTTGTCTCTCGCTTTCTCTTTCTTCTTTTCTCGAGAGAAAGAGAGAGAGAAAAGGTACACTAGTGAGTAGAGCTGTTTGAAATGGACCGCTGCTATATAGAAGGACAAAATTATGGGATAAACATATATATACGTTCCGGGTGGAAGAAAAAAAAATACCACGCGAGTTCTACCCACTCGGTGTTTTTCTTCCCTCGAGTACTTCACAGCTCATCGCTGTACTATATGCTCTTCTCTCGTATTTGCTTTTTTCCGGCTTTTCGTCTTCGACTGCTATTTTTACGGTTTTGTCCTAGTGTATGCTCCTTCTTTTTTTTCTTCTTTCTCTCACTCGCGTTCTCGTTACATTTTAGATGTGAGCTGATGCTACTCTGCGCTTCTGCTTTGCCCTTGTTGTAATACAACATTTACAACAAGTGTTTCTTTCCCATATATTTACATAACCTAAGAAAACAATGATTTAATATTATTATTGATTTCACAGATCATAGTAAAGTTTGGTTCCTGAAATTAAAAGTTTAAACTACGTGTATATAAGAATATGAACTAGCCAGCAAAAAGGGCAAACAGACTTTTATCTTTAACACTATAATGCTATATAGTTGCGTATTTCTTTACAACGTACTTTTCGATTAGAAAACGTGAGAAATTCGAATGCTAAATTAAATTCCCTCTTGTAACATTAAAACCACCCTTGTTTATACAAAAATTTGATCATTCTAAAAATCCAATTCCACGTACATTACTAAAACCACCAAACTAAAATATTCACGAGAAATTACCGGCAAAAGAACGTACATATTATTCAAATGTCTCTCTCGTCACACATCGTTTCTAATCATCCTCAAAAATTGAATTCTCTTGCACCTCGTACACCCTTATGTACATCTCCATCGACAGTGACATTAACGGCTCCTCCCATATACGCCTTCGCCTTATCTCATTCTTAACTTTCACGTCTCCCTCTCACTCTCTCTCTCTCTCATGCTCACGCCAAAGTCGTTAGCACCTGCCTCTCTTACTCTCGTAAAGGACTTCCGCGTTCGCGCGCGTGTCCCGGAATTGCCTATAACTGTTGGAGCGCTTCCTGCGAGGCGTTTACGTGAAACACGATAGGCACGAGCGGGAGGCAATTAGACGATCTTTCGCGCCATGCTAGAGTAAGAGAGAGAGAGAGAGAGAGAGAGGGAATCACGAATTCTCACGTATACATACATAGGCGATTGATCGAGGAACGAGGGGAGAGGCAAGAAGTTGTGCAATATGCCGTATAGAAGGAGGAGGAGAGGTAGAGAGTTTGAGTTGTTGTCAGTGCTGTTTTTAATTGCGCTGTCGGAAGTATTTTGTGCAGATGAGAATAGTGGAAGTGATTGTCGGTGGTTGCGGTTTTGTTTGATGCTTCTTTAAGTTTTTAAAGTGTGAATCTACGTAATGAACTGCGAACTCTGTATAATTATCTTTGCTTATTGCAATGGAGTATTGTTTTCTCGTAGAAGAAGCTCGATGAAAGTAAACAAAATCAAAGAAGATTTTATATGATCGCAGTAATATAATTTTATAAATTGACGTATAGCGATCGTTAAACGAGCCAAAAATTTCCAATTAGTCGTTGTGCCTTTCCTTAATCGAAATACTGTGCTACATTGCTCTATTCGTATTCAATATGCAATTCTTTCAAACTTCAAAAATAATTTTTTTTTTTTTTTTTAAATCAATGTTACGTCAGATTAGTTGTACAATAAAATGAATTTCAAATGTCATTGACTCAGTTTTACAATAAATAGAATTAGGTAAGGAAATCAAACAATATCACGACAAATGTAATATTCGATCCTGATACAATGAACTGATACAAATGTATTTTTGAAGAAACTGAAATGAATATTTAAAATTTCAGCTCACATTTTTAGACAAAGAACATTTTTCAAATGTATCTATAGAAAATGTTATTTCTGATCGTCGAACTTAAATAATTTACAAATCAATTTCATTATCCGAGCTCATGCAGATCAAGACATACCTACATTTTAAATAAAATTTGCAAAAATGACTATCCCCGGATATCTTATTCGCCTTGATAGCTTTATAATTTTCATTTTAGCGACCGATTTAACTGGCTCTGAAGACGAAGGGTTCTAATTAATTATGCTTTTAATACCCGCACCCACACAGTCTCGTGCACGCCTCGTAAAAAGAATAAATTGGGGACGAGCTAACGGGGATTAAAGGGACAGCTCTCACGCGCGTGTGCGCGTGTTTATACGCAAAAACTCATGACACGAACTGTATTACAACGTAAGCGTGTATGTCAAGTGATCTCTCTCTATAGCAATTTTCTTTTTTTCTTCGTTTTTCGGTCGGAACACGCGCAATCGTTTCTTTGCTCTCGTGCGTTTTTTTTTTTGCGAGCGATGCCCACTTTTTACAGATGTGAGAAAGTCGAGGTGACTATATGGGTTATGAGGTGTAATCGAATTTTTTTTTTTTTTCAGGACTGATTATGAGGAAAATGGTTATTGCTTTTATTATTGAATCTGTTGCTCACGAAGCTGCTTGGCCTTGTTTATGGTAATGCGATGGAAAAGATTGTTCGAGAGTTTCTTTTTCACGGTTCCCTTATAAGGGAACTGGAGTTGATGAAAAACAGAGTTTTGCGCTTTAAAATAAGGTTATAAGAAAAATTTTTAATTCAATTTTATCGCAATATACAATATTGTAGATAAATGATTCTGGTAAAGCTTCATATGTTTAAGTATTCGATTAAACAGTAAAACGCTGCATAAATTATATTTAAAAAAATCAGAAATAGTAGTGCGAGCTATTAATTCTATAAATCTTAAAAATTTAGGAAATAAGATTTAACTACAAAATTTTTTGAATAAAATGTTATATACGCTTTTTCAAGATATTAATATTTCAAAATTTCAACTGTTTTTACAGGCTTTGAATGTTAATGGATTGGTTGAAAATTTATGAGAATTATCTAATTTTTTAAATAAAAAATACGAGTACCTGGCCAGTTCTCTTTTTGAAATTCAAAATTAAATATATGTATTATGTATTGGATTTTTAATATGTTTAAAATTTATAATTAAAAGTATACCATTTTATTTATATCGTAGAACTGTATCAGGATTTTGAAAAGGAAAATATACTACAGGATATATGCATTATTAAACTATTTTATTCATCATAAAGTTTTAAAATAATTACATCCGAGTTAATCTTAATCCTGTAATAATAACAAAAAAATATATAAACAAAAATATTTAAACATTCCGTACCTTCTTCATTATAACTTTATAAATATACAAACCTTCTTTCGTACACCCAATATATGTTTTTATTTACAGACCCATCCAAAAGTATTTACAACCCACATACACACACATACACATATACACACAAGTCAACCCTAACGCACGCCCACACATGGAAGAATTTTAATCGTTCAACCTCATCAAAACGCGCACACCCACGTATACTCGTCCCTACGCTCGAACTCTCCTCCTTCCTCCATCCGTTTCTCCTTTCCTTCTGTTTCATTTCGTCCCTACACGTTCCAATCTCTATATTCCCATAGACGCATACATATATATACATCTACACATATATACATACACACAACGGGCGCGATATTAATTATTCGGCTTTATGGACATGATGAGATATCGTTGTTATCGGGCCGCTCGATCTGCACCACCGTTCTCCTCATCCTCCCTCTCTCTCTCTCTCTCTTTCACTCTCTCTCTCTCTCTCTCTAGCACGCGTTTCGCAATTCCAAAGCAATTACGAAGCCTCAAAAACATTCCGACTGCGCGCTCAAAGGACGTCGTGTATGTGCACGCGGGCGCGTAGTTACGCCGCTGCACGCGAGAATAAAAAGCGTCGAGTGTATACGTGTGCACGCGGGACTCCGATTTTCGGGCTTTTAATTTTACGCGGCGGCGAGTTGCGCGTATTTTAATAATGCGTTATCTTTGAGCACTGTGCGTTTCTCGTGTTTAGGGTGGAGTAAGAGAGAGGGAGAGAGAGAGAGAGAAAAGTTTGTTTGAAGTTATTGTCTTTGGTAGACGAAGTGCACGTTTGTATTATATGGATCTGCGTGAAAAATTAAGATAATTTTGAAGTATTTGAACTTTTTGTAAGTTAATAGTTTTATTTTGAACGCTTTTTTCTGCATTAGGGAATGATTAGGGTTCGTTTTATGATTTTGTTGATTTTTATATCTATATACACCGAGACTCACCATTGTAAATATTATAACACTACCACTTTTCGATGTGATATGGTTAAACAATATTTAACAGAAATATCAGTGATAAAGGCTATACAATTATATGTAGTTGTAAGTTATTTATGTCATTAGAGATGCAAGGCTAAGTTTATTAGCATTTTATTCAAGCGTTTAAACAATTTTAATCAGATGTGATAAATATGTTTGAATTTATAAATCTAATTTATGAAGATCTACATATGTGAATAGATTGAAGTAATGCACTCTACAGAATAATCTATATTTACATTTACATGCAGAAATTTATGAGATTAAATTGATTTTCAAATAAAATGGCAGTATGAATCTTTTAGCAATACATATAAGATTTATAATTAAATATCATGGAAAATGTTATTAGCATGATCAATTTTATTTTTACTACTTGATTACACAGGTTTATATACGGTTTATATATTTAGACATACATTCAATAAATTTTTAACATTCTTCAAAATCTCTCAAAGTATTACAATTCAATTACAATTGAAAAATTTTTTTTTTCAATATTTACCATTACTCGACATAAGAATCTAAATCTTCACATACATAAATACAGTAAATGTTAAAAATTTTCTTCACCTTATATACATATAACCGCAAAACAGTTGTATACCACCTATACGTAACTTCACGTTCATTCGTATCAAACTGTCTCCAACCACTTTTCAACTCACTCCACGGCTCTTCTCTCTAACGTCATGGAATTTTTTCATTTTTCCATCTCAGCATTTATATATACACCCTTTCACAAAGAATCCACAAGGAGCAGCAGCAGCAGTAGAAGAATAAGAAGAAGAACAAGAAACGCCGGACGTCACGCCGGCGAAACTCATGGAAATTGCGGGTTGAATTATTCCACGGGGCATCGGTAGAGAGCGAGTGAACGCAACGAGATCTAATGCCTCGGCGCGTTTAAATTGTAATTGCGCCCGGTGTGCGCGCGCGCGCGTTCTCCTCTAATCAGTAATTTACCGCGCCACCGCCAGAGCTACCGGGGAAGAAAGCCAGAGACTGGAATACGTAATGGCAGTGTGGGTGGAGGTGAACGTAATTGAAAGTAAGACGAGAGTGGTAGAAAAAAAGACGGAGGTAGAAGAGAAGGAGTGAGAGATGGATTAGCCCATTAGGATATGGAATATAACTGCATGGGAGGAAAGGGGTTGGAACTGAGAGAGCACCGACCGGTGCATAATTGATGCTTGACGGTTGCTCGGTGTATATATTGTAATATCAGATGGTTGTGGGGGTGATAAGGAAAAAGGATTGCTATTGAATTACTGTGGAAATTTTAAAATAAAAAATTAATTTCCTTTTTGTTTCATCTTAGTCAAATGGAATTCTAATTGTACGATTAAATTACAACTTAATGTGTTAAAAATACTAGAATAGACCACGAAATTTAGGTTCGATATACTCTAAAGTGTGCACAACTGTCATGATCCTCTTTTAAAAAGGTGATGGATGAAATCTGTAATCACAATAAGACTGTTTTGATTGGTTGTTGTTGGCTCATTTGATTGGTCTATATAGAATAGGATTCTTGAATTAAATATTTAAAACCAAATAATTAAAATAGTATAAGAAAAATTTCATTATTTTATGTATTAAAATTACATCATTATCGTATAATTTAAACTCATTGAAACGAACTTATAAATTCAAACTAACATGATCATGACCATAATCTCAAAAAAAGTAAATAAACAAATAGTACGGATTCTAATTATGCGCATTTAAAACACATGCGTCTGTATACGAGTAAATCGTCGTTCATCAACAGCTAAACCAGAAAGAATCTATATATATATATATACATTCAACTAAGAGTCCCTCGTTACCCTTTTGATTTATATTATTTCTCGAGGTCGCGAATAATACAAACGCAGCCTTTATCACAATACAACAACAGACTTTTTGTAAACTAATTTCGCATAACACATAAATCCCATCTCCTCTCGTACTCGTTATCCCTTTCCCTCTCTCTCTTTCTCTCTTACACCTACAACCCATCTATTCTCTTTCTCTCTTACCGTTTGCACCACACATCTTCTTATTGGTTCACGACGATACCCCGCTGGGCATAGATCAGGGGGCGCTCGCTCCACGTGTGTCCGAGCTGTAAATCATAACCACACTCGCTAGGGGGGCCAAACCGTAGTATATACGCGATGGAGGCAGCAAATTTTAGAAGTGCGAAAACGAGTCGTACGAGCGCAAATGCGAGAGAGAGAAAAAAAAAGCAAGGCAAAGTTTGCGAATGTAAGTGGTAGGGTGGTACACGTAGTGAGATGCTGGATGAAGCAAAGGGAGAGAGAGAGTATGGCGAACGCTTGCCAATGAGGATTGTAAGAAAAAGTCTGAGAAGAAAGTGTAATGAGAAAATAAGGAAAGTATAGGTATATGGAAATGTTTTTTTTTCTGTTGCTTAGGTGCGAAGATGTAGTCATGGTAAAGTATAAAGCAGAGAGAAAATTTGATTATATACGTGAAGAAAGACAATGTCAGCGGTATACGTGAGATGGAGAGAGAGAAAGAGAGAGAGAGAGAGTGTATGTCGCAGAGTGACGAGAGACATTGAGAGGAAAGGGTAATTATAATTTCAAAAGGATTAAAGATATTAAGTCGTGTTCTTTTTCTTTTTTTTTTTTATTAAATCTTTCCGTAATGTACGATAATATTTTCAGATTAACTTTATAATATGTTTATTGTTTGCTGACCGTGTATATTCAATAAATATTCATAATGGCATTACCGACTTTATCAATATTAATGAAAAATTATTATAATATTTTATTACAGTACGAGCAACGCGTTACTTTTAAATTCATCAATGTTCGGTTGTTGTATAGAATTGAACATCAGCATAAACAGCGTAAATTATATAATACGAACGCAATGGTTTTACCCGTACGAGGATTTTCTTCAATACGGTAAGGTAAATTTTTTAATAAAATATTACATAAATAACAATATATATAATATATATATACCAAAGCCAATAATTAATGCTACAGCGATGTATTACTCGATAAGCTGTGAAGAAAAAAAATGTTTATATATACAATAATAATAATCATATATTATTAAATTATATTATATGCACTGCTGTAATAATAAGAAAGAAGAAAATAAAAAAAAACTCTTCGGAACGGCAACGGGAAGCTAAATTTTTTCCAACACCCAGCGAAACGCAACTTTTCCCTACTACTACTGCTACCGTATATATACGCGTCTCGCCGAATTTCTCAAACTCTAAATATTTATCGTCCACGCGGCGCCTTTAATATCGGCTCCAGTAGCACCAGCCAACGGAATTAACGTCCTCTTGATAAACTCTCCGCACCTGCGTTGTATAAAGGAGTGCGCGCTCTTTTTAAGGATTTCTACTCGAAAAACAGCTTATTTCGGAAGAAAGAAAGAGAGAGAGAGAGAGATGGCACTAGGGATATATTTGTGAATTATTCGTGAAAGTTCGTTGGATGCGAAATGAAATGCTGTAGATTTTGGTGATAGATGTGTTGCTTTAGCCAGACATTTTCTTAAAAAGGTGGTTCTATATTGGAAAAAATTAAAAATAGTTATTGTATTATGTCAAAGTTGAATTTGAGTATTCTTATTTGTGTCAAAAAGTTTGAATTTCTAGTCTCGGTGACAAAAGAATTAGTTTCTTTTCTCGTAGGTGCGTTTGAGTATAGAATAGTTTTTAGTTTCCCAATAAGAGGTAAAATTTATATAAGTTTATTTTCACACCGTCATGCAACTACCAGCTACAAACCAATATTATAGATATATCCCAGGACTCGACCGTTATTTTCTCTATACCAAAACCAATAGAAATTAAGATTCACCACCGATATTATAAGAACTGAAAAACAAACTATTTCATCTTCTCTCATCGTCACCGAAATCATATTGTAACCAAAGTAATTACACTCTATGTTTAACCCTCGACATCAACAACTTATAAGCCGCTACAATAAACAAACTCTCCCGACGCACGTACTTACACTCCGTTCGCGTAGATTCGCGCGAGATATCAAACTCCAGCATCGAAGAACCGCGAGTAGGTTTTTTCCCTTTCTTTCTCTCTCTCTATCCTACTCTAGCCCCTACCTGCCTAAGGTATAGTCCATACACGCGGCAGCGGCTGTCGACTCCCTTTGAAAAATGCTTTCTCTCTCTCTCTCTCTCTCTCTCTCTTTCTCTCCATCCTTTCTTTCAACGGCGTTATTTTCTCTCTCCTCAAGACTTTTCTCAGATCTTCGAGGAAAATCCCCTTAAGCAAGGTCCACTTCGCGAGCTTTCGCGACGCGGGCACTATTTGTGAGAGCCTCTCGCGTTTTCTTCTTCCCTCTCTCTCTCTCTCTCTCTTTTTTGCAAAAGAACAAGCGAACGCGTGCCGGAGATCTTTCTTCGCTTCGACTTTTTCAGAAATCACGGAAGTGATAAGGAGAGCGAAGTGCTGTATATAGCTGTGAAATGTTGGAATATCGTCGATAGGGTTAGTATGTGACATTGTTCAGTTACTCGTTTGATGTTTTTGTTAGAGGAGGAGGATAGAAGTTTGTTAGACGTTGATAGTCATTTTTTAATGGTTTTGCTATAAAGTATTGCGATTTGCGAGAAGATATTTAAAAGGTATAAGAGAAAAAGCTTTTTATATGTGCAATGTTCTTATTAAACTTGATTTACGTATATTTAATGAATGGGCGCAATTATCAGTAAGAAGACTAAACGGTTTAGCTCATTAAATGAAAAACTTTGACTAGAATTACAGTTTCTGTTTGACTGATCTCATCTTGTAATTGGAAATATGTAATTATTGAA
>JAYJLV010061440.1:0-17407 GCA_036873485.1 Torymus texanus
TCGCTTCGCTCGTGCGAAAAACGTCTCATGCGGTAAATAATCACCTTCCACACCCGTATCATAATGTACTATTTTAGGTAATATTTTTGACCGTGTATATTTTAATGAATATGATATTTCAGTTTCAAACTTTTCAGAATGAATTTCCATTAGGTTTTCCAAGTATCTTTATCATACGATTATAGAATTACATATAATAACCATACGGTATATTTATGTAAAATAAATAAGGTTACAGCGTTGATGCTTGGTAAATTGTATACGAAGGCTTTTACTTAAAAAATACCCTTTCTAATCTGCAAATAAACATATTTCATTTATTCGCAAATATTTCATTGTGAAAGTAACCTTTTAACTTCCTGCAATATATTCTATCTTCGGAGCTCTTTCATGTTAACTGCAGATATTCTATTGTCACACAACAATAAATAACATTTCATACAATCGAATATCTGGAATTTTTTCTTTACGTGTTTCATCAATCTTCTTTTTATTCCATTAAATTCATTGATGCCGTTTCGGGCCGCTTTAGTGGAGCGCCGGGACAGATTCGTTGAAACATGTAAAATAGCACGGGATCGGTTGTCCAGAATCCTTGTGCGTGCATGCACGCCTCGTATCTTTCGCATTTCGCTGACTCGATCGTTCGGAAATAAAATACTGCTGGTATACCTATGTATATATGTATCAGGAGGCCCTCCGTGAAAATGCTAAACGCAGCGCGCTACTCACACCGAGCGCGTGGGTTATTTCCAATTAAGTCCATGTGCTTGCTTGCACTTGCTTCTCTCTCATGCTGCTGCGCTTATAATGTGTTTTTAGAAATTGGATGGAACGTATGGATGGAGGTGCATAATTTTTAACTAATTTTTCAGGAAACAGATTTAAGCAGTGTTTTGCGTGAATGTGGTCGCCACAATCAGTTAGCGTTAGGTAATTATTCTACGTGAAAATATATTTGGGGAAATCGTTACAACTTTGTTTGTCTGTTATAATTTCATCTAAACTTTGGTACAGCTTAACACAGTTTAGCAGTCGTTACAAAGTTTGTTAAGTAATCGTGGAGAAACACTTTTTGAAATATTATAATGTTACATTGCGACGGAGAAATTGTATATTACATCAACATTTTTTTAATGTTTTATCTTATAAGTAATATGAAATTGAATCATTACAAAGACTGATTGTGACTAACATTCATAAATATTTCTGTAAAAAGTTGATCGATTCTCTCTTTATTCTTTTTCTATCATATCAAAAATGCATAGCATGTAGGGCAATCTCAAAGTGTAGTTTCTCTTCTACTTCTTCTATCTTATTGTGATTATTTATCTTGTTATATTCATTTTTTATTTTTTAAACTATTTTTAAATAAAAAATAAAATATAAAAATCATTTTTTATCAAAATTAGATTCAGAATATTTTCAATAACTATTTCCCTCATTATTCACCTTACTTAATTATATAAAAAATTAATATAAAACAAAAGTATTTCTATCGATTATTATTTCTAAGAGTAATTAACAAATTCTGGGAAATACTTAATATTTTTCGATATTCAAGCTTCTAGATGTGCAGTTAGCAGCAAAATTAGTAAACTAATGAAGCTTGAAATTTTATCGAAAAAAAATTTAATATAGAATATGTATAGTTATTTAAATTTTGAATTTATTTTACTCTGTTTTTTATTATCGCATATGTTCATTATAATCGTGCATAATACGTAACTTTTATTTTCATAGAACATCTCTTTACGGTGTCCTGAAAGTTTATTCATGTTAATTCGGTTACTAGTATAGTTCAACGTTTTTAAGATATTAATTTCTACATTATACATAAGTGCAATCAACATATACCAATAATAATTTCGTAAAGAAACAATGAAAGTTATTATTAAATTTTGGGGTGTTTAATATATTCTTACTTCAGGCGCATCGTAAATAAATCACACGCTTGACTAAAATACCTCTTGGACTGCATCGTTAATGCGATTATGCACAATTTTCCGACGGTCGGAAATTAAATTTTAATTCTCAGTCAGAAATTCTGAAGGCTTGTCCTTTGCCGCGTCGACATTTGTCAATCGATACTTGCTAAATATATGCAGACGCAGTATCTGGGCGTCGCCGTGGCACGTGCAATTACAACAATGCGCCCCTACAGCGTTTCCTTCTCACTGACGTTCAACAATCTGTGAAAAAGCGGCTGGTGCGCATATAAAACGTTTTTTATCACCTCGGTACGCTTTCTATGCGTGCCACGAGCGCTGCTTGATTTTAGACAGTTTTTCGCACGACCGATCGCAACGCTATTAGTTACACTTTCGAAAAAATTGACATTCAGGCGCCATTCGCATTATTGATGTCACATGTGGCGAACATTTCAATGGAACTGAACTTTCTTAGAATTAAAAATATTTAAATAAAATTTATTCATTTTAAACATGTAGGTTCTGGGAGGTTTAATTTAAATATTTTCATATCAATGTTACATTTATTTTTAAGGAATTAATAAAATAATATTTAATTTGTTGATTAAATTAAGTAGTTAAACTTTTTTTTTTAATTTGAAAAAATTATTTTGAAATAATTCCAATCATCACATTCTATATTTAACGCAAAAGTTTATATGATTTTGAAGTGCCTGTGTAGGTATCAATATTATTTTTAAAGATCAAATAAAATAAAACAATTTTGCGTATCTATCGATATGAACTTCTTAAAAATTCTTATGAAATCACTGTTTTTCTTTCCTTTCCATTTAACTATCTATCATCTTATTGTGTATTGGAATATGCTTTAAAAGCCCTTGAAATAAAAGCTTCTTACAACTAAAGGCGATTCCAGTTTCAACAAACAGTAAGCTGTTCTTCAATTGTTATCATTAAGTACAGAAACTCGTATGCAATACAATAATATTAACTTAATATGTGGATTTTATTGATTTAATAATAGTTATTCAATAAATAACTAATAATTTGTATGATTCTCAATAAAATATGTATATGTATCAGGGTAAGAATCGTTTGTTTTTCAGCAAAAGCTAAACCGTAAATTATTAATTCATTGCGGAGTATACCTTTTATCGTTGAATAAGCTTATAAGAACTTAATTGAATACGATTTTAATTTAAACAGGAATGTGATTTTCGCTCTCAGTAAATTGTTTCACTCCTGTAATGAGTGAATGCAATTATCAGAACAGTCACTTCTGTCTTGCGTGAAAGGCTTTAATTTAATAAATGCTGTTAAACTTGATATGATTTAATTATGGTCGGATAGATTGGGAATATGTGAGTAATAAATCCAAATACTTTCGAGAGATTAAATACGACATTGTTTATTTTATATATATTTGTATAAAATTAGATCATGATACATTTATATACTTATATTAAAATTTATAAATTTTCATTCTATATGTACAGATACGTTCTATTTTCTAGAGAAGGAAATCATAATGTAATAATGGACTATTAAAACATATAATTAATGGATCGAGAATAAATATTTATTTGTAAATATAAATTTATGTACACAAGATTTTTCTTTTCAAAATATATATTGTTATAATGTCTGGAAATTCCATTTATAACAACGAAAAATAATTCTTTGACTTAACTGAAAAGTATAATTAACAAAGATAATTTGAATGATAATTTTATTTCCATCAAATTTTTTCAATTATAGATTATTCTTCTTACAAATTCTTTTATTTGTTTATTTTGCAAGACAAATATATTCTCCGAAATTGGAAATTAATTACAGGCGCCAAATCATAGATGACTACGTAGAATAACAAAGCGATGACGCAGTTTAATTATAGTAAAATTTCTTCTCAAAATAATTCCATTTATGTGATAATATTATGTTCTCAACAGCTCCACTATACACAGCTAATATTACAATAGAATAATTATTCGTCACAATGATAATTATAGTCAGAGGGTGACAGATTCAATTAGTCCAAGATCGGACTGTATAAATAGTTTTGCGAATTCAAATACTTCAAAACTCACGTTAGCCATTACTTTAATAGTCAGCCTTTCAAACGCTTAAATATTTTCGAAGAGCTCTTTCCGTCGCCGACGACGAACAAAACTGCCGCGCTCCCATCCGTCGCTCGTTAAAAGAGAAGCATCAACTCGCAGTGATCCGAAAGAAAAGGGTAGAGGGAGAAGGAGGTGAAGCAGGAGTATTCAGTCTCCTTAATCAAAAGTCAAACTTATAGCCGTTGCCGCTAACTTTAACGTGAGCCACCGACGGGGCAGCCGAGTACGCAACGCCCAATAAATTTGCCGTCTGCTGCTGCTGTTGTTGATCTTGCTGTTGCTGCTGCTGCACCTGTTGCTGTTGCTGAAGCTGGATTTGTTCGGGCAAAGCTTCGATCGGTTGAGCCTGGGGGACGCCTGCAAATCTCGTGGCGAGAAGTCGAGCGAGATGAGCTTGCTGCACGCTTTGCTGATTCGCCGCCTCGACCGGTTGAGCTTGGGTTTGCTGTGCATAGCCTGTTAGAGGAAGAAGAGAGTGAAATTCAATCAGAACGTTCATGAGAATCATGCTAGCCAAATAGATACTTCGAAAATATATCATTCGTTTTACTAACATTGGCTCATTATTTCTTGTTGAGCACGTTTTGACATTTTTATTGGATCTATTGAATAGAGATTATATGTACATGAGTAAATTCGAATATAAAGTTTTTTTATTATTACGAGTTACAATCATAAATGTGCATTGAAACAAAATTTAACCAAGTGTATACGAAAAGATACGTGTTTAACGTTGGATTTATGCTCAGTAGTATAACAACAATATACATGAGCATGAAGCTTTACGCCCGCGTATTTGCTTGTAAAAGAAATGTGACCTTAAAGATGAAGTATGATAACTTTTAATTGTTTAATTTTTTCAAAATAAGAGACTTGCATAAGTATGTGTGTAGTACATTCAAATTGACCTAATTTTAACGTATATTGAAGTAAATTTTAACTCATTCGATTTGAGAATTCTTAATAAAATTTTTTTATAATAAGATATAAATAATTCTTTTATTTGAAAAGTAAATTTCACAGATAATTTTAGTTGTTAAGTTAATTTTCTGCCATAAAACTGTCAGTACTTTTTCTCAGGAAATGATGGAATGATTCATTTACGCAATAATAAAAGCTCATAACTTCTTTATCACATTCATTTTAGACTTTTACGTTCAACTACATCTAGTTAAATAAAAGGTACTGTGTCTGACCATTTTATACGAACATAAAGGAAGCTATATTCTTTAATTTAAGTACACGGAGAAAACATTACTTGAAAACTTTACATTTTCATAAGAAAATTTATTATTTTTATAGTAGTGCTAGGATACTCTCGATATGTGGGATTTTTAATTTTAAAAGTAGTAATTTTTATGATTTTCGAAAAAAAATTTTATTTTTTAAAGAGTTATTCTTATTATTTTTGTAGCAGAATTTTACTATTGGAAAAAGTAATTCTTATGTATGTTAAAATATCACAGTATCAATCCATTTGCTACAAAACTAATAAAAATTACTATTTAAAGTTTTAATTCACTAGTGCATTATATTAATTTTCAATTTCAACAATTAACATTCCTTCTCAAAAATTTTATCACGATACTTTTTATATTTTTGAGATGTAATTTATTTAAGAAAAATTATATTAACTTAGGATTAACTGTAACTGTATCAGTACTTTTTTTTAAATTATACAAATTTAATTAAATATATAAGTAATATCGACTTCTAAGTATTACAAAGCTGTAAGAAGTATCAAAAAGTTGAAAAATAACTGTACAAAATAACTAAAAATCAAATTTGACAATAGAGAAATATTTTAAAAAAGGAATAAGCCGTGCTCATCAAAATCCATCCAAAAGTCCTCGAGATCTGCTCAATACTACAAGCTCCATGATTTTGCAGAATTTTTTTTCATTTTATATCTCAAAAACTAGTTGTTCAATCTAATACAATTTTACAAACGTATTTCGCATATCGAAATCAAAATCCTTTTAAATTTCAGGTCTACGGATAAAGTCCGCGCATCACACAGGAAAAAATTTTTCTCAATATCAATAAATTTTAACGTTTATTGCTTTATATTGTCTGGATTAAGTTATGTACATAATGCATATTCATAAGATTATTATTTAGTAACCTACTACTATTTATTGAATTATTGTGCCTATATTACATTTGGAATAATTATTAAACAAAATTGCACATAATATCCTTTCTTCGAGAACATTATCTTTCATTACTGGGCGGATTACGTGTTAAGTGTTATTATGTCTTGCAGTTTTATATTGTGATAAATGTTCAGTGAGAGCTACCAAATTAAAAGGATTGTAGGAAAATATGAAGCTAAATTTTGTAATAATAATATTTTAAAACTAATAAATGATTGATAAATTGTTCATGCGATGTGAGAGGAAGTCATGTACAAATAATTAGCAGTATGTGCTAATTATTAGCTGTGGCTTTCCGGAATAACCGAATAAGTCCACCTTTTTTGGAAAATCGATATAACCCCAGATTTTGCATCTTTAAATAGGCCTTTTTCATTTACCACTTTCAGTAGTAGCAAAAATATTGCCGTAAAGCTATAATTCACCCATAACGTAACCAGATAAGTCCATTTTTTAAATTTTCTGTCCGGAATAACCGGATAAGTCCATCATTTTTTTTTCGTTTATCGTAGTTATCATTTATTTTATCTATTCAAATGTGAATATGATGGCTAATATATATTTATCTTGTTATTTAAAAGAATTCCTATACACCTGCAAATTATAAACATTTTAAAATTTTACAATATTAATACAATACCAATACAATACAAATGGTCGTAAAAATAGAAATTTCTTGAATAAGTTATAAGAATTCATTGAACAATTGCTAATTTTGTAATTTATTTACCCATTTCATAATTAAATTAAAGAATACGCTCTAAAATAAACGCGAACCGCACTATGAGATAAGTCCACAGTTCCCGGAATAAACAGATAAGTCCATACTTTTTAGAGTTCTTATTCGTTTTTAACGCATCAGAAAATGTATAATCTGTTCAAACCAGTGTATAAATATGTGTTTTGAATGTGTCAATTGACTAGTGAAGTATCGTGATTCATCTCGTTTCTCCCGATCTTACATACAAGTTTAAAGATCAAAACCCGTTTTTTTCGGAAACTCGAAAAGTGGACTTATTCGGTTATTTCGGGAAGCCACAGAATTATAATACCTTTCAGTTGTTGATTTATCCGTTGGTGATTAATAGGATAATACGTTAATTTATGTAATTTAATTTACGGAAATATACGGTAATATTAAATCACCATCGAAGTAAATGATTAGTTCAGCGATATTGAAAATATTGATTTATAAGTCACTAGTGTTATTCGACGCGCTACGCGTTTCATAATAAAGAAATGATTGCGTTTCACGTTCAGCAAAATGAAATTTCGTATCCATCTGCCCCTATACTTGTGTCTATAATCACACCCTATGTGCTATATATTTAAGTAATGAACATTGAAGTCCAGACTAATCTATCGCTTACCCGAATAGGCCTGAAGGTATTGCTGGTACTGCTGGAGTTGCTGCTGATATGTCAGGGCTTGCTGTTGCTGCTGATAATCGATTTGCTGCTGCTGATAGACCGCCTGCGCTGGCAGCGGTCCCGCGGCGTACCCCGTTGTAACTGGTCCGATCGGCGCGTATCCTGTAAATGCGAGAGCGCTTTCCATTATTATCCTGCATGTAATACGCGAATGGAAGGCGACGTGTCGAATATTCATCAGGTGAGCTTCGAATCCGACAACGACGGATGGACAACTTTGACTGACCCTTGTACAACATCACTCAAAAACTGTTCATGAATGCAAATCTCACTAGATTTCGCTAGAGTTAAAAGTGCAACCAACCTTGATTAAAATCACCAAAATTAAGTTAATGGACAGAAACCATAATAATTCAAAGTTGTTTTCTACCCTCAAACAAACAATTCTTGAATGGTTTTCTGAAGGAAATCATTAGGAAGAATAATTTTGGTGCGGTCCTGGCCATTAACTTAATTGCAGTGATTTTTAATCAAGGTTGGTTGCACTATCTCGCACGCATACTTTTTGTGTGAGGCTGTAAAAGGCTCTTTGGAACCAAACGTACCGCGCTGCAGCGCTATTCCCTGAAGGAGGGTGAAGATACTTTACGTATATGGGAATAATGCGTGAGAAATAAAATAAGCGCGCGGAGTTTTAGGAGAATAACATCGACGCGATTGATGGTATAGCATATGATCGAAAGAAATATTCTATTAGAGTATTTTATTATACTTATCAAGGTACTCCTCGCATGTACTAATCGCTTGTGCTTTTTCATTTCGTTTCTAGGGGGATTTTGGATAGAGATTGATGGGGGGGGGGAAGACGTTGCTTACTTTTATTTGGTCTTATAATATGAACGTTGAGAGTACGGTAGAACTTTTTACACGTGGTCGTTGATTAATCGTTTATTCTATACGGGCTTTATATGCTGTATCAATAAGCGCTTTTTTGTAGCCAACAAAAAGCTATCTCCACCAGAATTAATTTTTCTATCAGCTAAATTAAAATGCAGGCTGAATTGATTGCCCATGCTCTTTTGTCTGACAGGAGAATGCTGTTTAAATAGCAAGTACTGTGTACTATTGTTCCGCTAATGGAAGGTTTTACGTGTCAAACATTAAATGCAGTTGCAAATCATTGGATCCAGTAAAATAAATTGCGATTTTTTTCAGGTATTTTTGAAGATTTAAATCAGATTTATTATTCAAACGTTTTAGTCCATGTATTTTAGTGGGCATACTTTCAGACCTCACATTGCACTACGGTCGAAATATTTAGCTACTACTTTTGTACTCAACGCGTTCGGACATAGTAACGTATATCTATCGGTTTTTAATTTGTTTCTCTTAATTTAGTTTTATTTGTTTTTCTCTGGATAAAACGAATAAAATTTATAGAATATATTGAACAAGTAAAAACATGTTTTTAATTAATCAAAAATCTGTTCTTATTGTGAAGAAATTAATCGAAGTTATTAAGAGAATAGTTTTTATGTACAATTTTTTATAATAATTCCAAAAAAATATTATATATAAACCTGAGATTTCGTGGAACGTTTACTTATTTCACTTACTACTATTTTTTTGATTATATCTTGATTATATGTATAACCAATGTGTGCTTGATATTTTTTAAATATATTGTCATAAAGTGTAATTGCAATATTTTTTACATGTTTTATATAAATTCATATACATTTATATACACTTACGTACATTTTTTACATTTTCTTAAATTCGCTCTGTATAATAAGACTTATAATTTACAAGTTTTATGAAAATGTACATAAATTTAAAAAAATTGTATTTACATTTATTTAATTTCGTTATTAATGATAAAAAAAGAATTATATTTTTATAAATATAAATACAAGTATACTTGTAATAAAATATATATAAATATAAATAAATAAAAGTAAATAAAAATTTGTGTACTAATTACATTTGTATAGAATATTTTACATTGGTCCACCGTGTATTACGAATATTATGGTTTGTACATTTATATACATTATGGATTTTCATCAAAGAGTATTTATGTTTTCATCTTGTTGAATAAAAAATCAATAAACAAGAAAGAGTAAAAGGGAAATGAAATAAATTTGTCACACTGTTACGACAAAGAGTTAAATTATCAGAAATTATAATACAGATTAAATTTTGAAACGGTTTGCTTACTTTAAAGTAAAATTTCATTTTTATTTTAAAACCATTTTTACCGTTTTTTTCTAGCTGCAGAAAGATTATTTATGTAGATTCACATAAAATTGATTTATTTATTTATAATTATAGTATCTTAAAGACACGAGAATTCTACTGAGGTAAAAAATAGTATGAAAATTATTAATGAGTTTGAATTTTACAACGATAGACAGCAACGAAGTAAAAAAATAATTAATTTTACTTCAAGCTTATATTTATTTTATATTGGTTTTCCACGTAGCTTTCGTGTTTTACAGTATAGAATAACTTCGTAACAGAGAACGGGTTGTATACAAATTTTCATTGTTTATACTTAATTTAAGTCATATGTAAAAAATTATTTCGTTGTATTTCAACGATACATACTTCAGATTCATAATTATTAATAATATAATATGTCATTATTTTAAATAATATATTCTACTTTATAACAGTAAAGTTCTTTTAAAATCTTTAGCTTTTCCAAAAGAAAAAACTTTGACGAAAAAATGCTTAAAATTTCATTTAAAAATTTTTAGACTAAAAGTATGTCAGTTATAAGAACATTTTTAGTCTTCGACCGATTACAAAAAAATCAAAGCTCATTCTTTTTGGCTTCGTAAAAATTATTTAATCTATCCATCTTTTTAGAATCGGATAATCTTCTTTACTTATCATAGATTTGATAAGAATGTTTTATTTATAGATTCGACAGTTAATATAGTGAAGTAATATATTAAACTTCAGCAAATTAAGTGCTAATTAATAGTTTACATTCATTTCCACCACATTTTTTTCGTACTTATTACTCATTAGACTGTAAGTCCCTTAAGTCTCGCACATACATCATTTCGCGGCTCCCGAGATTAAAAATAAAGTCCCTACAGCGAATACTATGAGTATATATCGTCGTGAGGCCTTTTAAACAAATTCACGTAAATCATAGTTAGTAGGTTAATTGTGGAGGTTACTGTGTAATTAATAACATAACCTATGAGTCGTCTAATTAAATAGGGCCGTTCAATGAAGATTTTTTTATGAAATAAACACATTATATTCATTGAAACATATATAGCTTGATTCATTAAAATGTATACATTTATCGTGCTAGTTACCGCGCCCTGTGTTAAAAGATAGGGCACAGTAACTGGGAACAGAACAGTAACTCCCACATCTATTCTATAGGCTTTACATATTATGTAGGTATTTGTATGAGCGCTGTAACCGCACAAGCATCTTAATATTACCTGAAAAGGCTTTAATTAACACGTATACCTTGCGAGCTGCGCATCTGCGCATCCCAAGGGAGATAAAGCCCCTTCCGCGCGCGTATTACCTCTAAATTCAACCAAATGCCCTCTACGATTATAATGAAGCTGCGCTCAACGCCAAAATCTAATATCCAATAACGACAAGACGCATATTGGCCGAGCAAAAATCGAAATAGGTGATAGACTTTGGGAAATGAAATAGTACGTTCGTTGGTTTAACGTTTTAGATGATTGTGAATATGATATAAAATTTTGGAACCTTCGATAGCGAGCGACAGGAAACTTTTATATATAGTAAATGAGATTTTAAATAATAAGAGGACGGGTGTAGCCGGGCTCTGTCTGTTCCGTTGACTCTGATTAATTTGATATTAATCTTTAATTAGGGCCTTAAAGTCCAGTTATTGTTTTTAGGAAATATGAGTAATGTATACGGAGACTTACATACTTGGACGTTTCAAAAATATAAAAAAAGAAAAAATAGATTCACTATGCGTAGAGTTTGGTAGTTTATTTTTTCTAAGTTAAAATAGAAACAATCAATATACTGTTACAACAGTATCACCAGTTCGGTTACGTTGATTCAAAAAGTTTTCCATATGTATGACCTGTAGAGTATAAATGTAGCGTATAAATGTCTCGAAAAAAATAATAAATTTTTTTAAATCACACTCATGAGACAAAGTTTTTTGATTTTTAAAAAATGATTAAAAATTGCTTCATTCCGGTGTGTGTGTCTTCAAAAAACTTTTTATTTTTTTCGAGACATAAGAGGGAAATTTTCTGTAGAATCGCTCATATGACGTAAAAATGATTTTCTTCGTTTATTGGTCACGTTTACTCTTTCCAATAATTCATAAAATTAATATATTTTAAAATGTTTTAATTTAACTTTAATTTAATTTAAAAATATTCAATACTCATGTAATCAATAAATTTGAAGCTTTAAAAATTGACGAATAAATATCATTCACATACCTGATAATATAATTTCCCCGCACGTATGCCCTCTGGTAACGTCTCATACATAAAGTTTCGGCATGTAGCCTCACTTATTTCGAAATTATTTATAAATGAAAAAAACATATTGGGCTTGTGAGCCCTAACTCACCTAATCCAGGATTGCGATAGGCAAGAGCATGGGCGACGTTCGGCAAGACACGCTGAGCGAGATTGGAATCGCCGATGCTCGAGCTGAATGCCTGATGAGAGGACGGGCCGTTGAAGGCGAACGCCGTCTGCGTCAAACCGGGCCTCACGAAACTGAACGAGGCGTGCTGCTCGGAGCCGCCCAGAATGTTAGACGGGTGCACGCCGTTCGCTGGTGGCTCCGCACTCGTACAGGCCAGCAGTAACAGCAGCAGGGCGCAGCTCTGAAACGACTTTGAACGAAAGATTGAAATGTGGCGGGCTCGTGTAGTACCGCTCGTGGGAACAGGTTGTTGGTGAGTAACGGGTTGGGTTTTAGTGCTACTGCTGTCTTGCACATGGTCTTTTACGGGGGTTCAGGGAAAGCTTTGCAAGGCGAAGTGAGTTACATCGTAAAAGAAAAGCGAGAATGTGTGAAACTGGAAAATGTTCATTTTACGTTGTGTGTAAAATCAAATTTGCTTCAATTTAATAATAGCTTTGCTACGAAATCGGTAGCATAGAAAATAGTTTTATAAAAATATTGACATTGCGAAAATAGAAAACTGAAAAATTTCGTTGAAATTCGAGAAATACAAAGACATTTGTTATTGCAGCTAAACTTTCTATATGCCAACGCGCCAAATTTCTAAGCCGTCAAAACTTTGGTAAATTTAACAAAGTAAAGTTTCTTTTATATGTAGTTTGTGACGTTAATTAATTTCCTGTACAGATTTTGAGCACTTCCACAAAAAGATGTTATTAATTCATTGACGTACAGATAGAAAAGGTTTCCCTTTCTATTTATTCCACTAGTTAGATCCTATAAACTGCGGTAAAATCAATAAAAGCTAGTTCAAAGAGAGTTGAAAGTGAATTGTGACTAGGATACGCAAACTTAACATTTTCGTTTCAAAAAATTCTATACAGTATTATTTATGAAGTTTCGTGTATTTTTCTCTCTGATAATTCTTTTTAGTATTCTTTCTTGATATTATCAGTGTGTGTATATATATAAATACACCATAAAAATATTTTTTTTTTCATTTATTAAATGTAATTTTTTTGCAAAGAATGTTAAGAATTTTGAAAATGTTGGCTTTATTATTATTTTATCATCAATATGTTTGTTTCAGCTTTGGCAAATTCCTTCGATAGAGTGAATTCGTTAATTTTTTGTTTGTGTATAGTTAATTTCGAGGAAAATGCTACAGTTGTTTGATGCATATAAAACTAAATCATATAAATTTTTTTATTTTATATAAATTTAAAATCGATTACATCACTTTCAAATATAGAACATTTTTCCTAACAATGAATTAACTTATTTAAATATTATTTAATACTACTAAATATATTAAGAGTCAAATATTAGGATCTTTCTGAATGAAAATATAACATTTTTCTTTTACTGTAAGGAAATGTCAAGAAAAATTGTTCGTTTTGTCTTGCACGCTTTACCTCCATGAAAAGGTTTACTGACCGCAAAGTCTGTATGTATGTTGTGCTGAATGTATACACTGAGAAAAAAATGGGGTAAAAACAGCCGAAATCTGTTGTAAAAATAACCGAAACGCTCGGGCAGTAGAGGTTATGCTGTATTCGCTACTGAGTAAGGCTGAATCTACCGAAGCGTGTGTGATTTCAATGAATTAACAAAGTTTTTTTCTAGCATCGTAAAAATGTTAATATAAAGATTTTATCGAATCAAACTAAAAATGTATCAATAGCAAACACGAGGTTCAAAATGATAGTATAATATCATATGCATCATCGCCTGATGTCGATGAAAATAATGCCGTCAAAATGCATCATACACAGGAAGAAAATGTCACTAAAGAGATATAAAACCAGATCACGATTAAAATGGGGCTTTTAAAGGTCATATGCGTAGAACAAGCCACAAAATTAAACTTTACTATTTAAAATTCTCAATACTACATGCTCAAGATAAAAAGACAAATTCGTGACTGTCAAAAATACAAACTAAATTTTTGAAGTTTAGGAAGTTCAAATATTATAAAATCATTTCAATAAAAGAAAAACAATAGTGACTGTACAAGATGGAAAAAATGCATACTCGAAGTAGAAAAGTTTATAAAATAAATATGGTAGAAAGTACACTTTTCACTATTCTTGTTAATATACATTAGTAATTATTTGACAGAAAAAAATTTCATTTAAACAAGAATATTTTTGATCCGTTAGTTCTTTCATGTTCAGGAAATAATCTGTCGGTGCGGTGAATGTATAGTTCCTTTTACAGTTTTTACAAAAGAGCTTTTACGAGCTGTGTGTCAGAGTCAAAACTGAAAGCTAGAATCAAATATGTATCCTATAAAAGGAACATTGTTTCGGGATATATTTCGTCGCTCGTCATAATTTTTTTGTGACACTGTTCATGTATTGCCGAAGAAGAGGAAATTACCAATATTTTTAATGTTCAAAAACAAGCAAATTTTTATTTACAGAGTACAATATCATTTACTACACACATATACACACAGATACACACACGTGCGCGCGCGCATGCACACCTATAAATGCTCGTAAAAAGTATGATTTTTATGAAATTGAATGTAAATTGTCTTTGTCATTTGATATTTTCATTGGTGTACTATGCTTTTTAGGTAGTTTCATAAAAATATATTATTCATTTTTATGAAATGACGAGAAAAAATTTTTTTTTTCTTCAAAGGAGTCGATATTGAAAAGTAAATTTTTAAAATCACTGTAGTAGAAATTTTTCTTTTTTCATATTTAGCGATTTTTTTTATATATCTTACACAATTTCTGTTATGATTAATACTCTGAATAAATCAAAAGTGCCGTACTTATGCACTGAATAAAGAATTTTTTACTGCATGTAGTAAACCTTTAACAGGACAGATGAAAAAACATTGCTCTTGCTTTCTTTCTTTGTTCCCTACTGCTGAAGCGTTTCTCTCTTCCTCTCTCTCTCTCACTCACTCTATCTCTCTTTCTCTCTCTTTTTGGCCCTTTCACTTACAGCTGCCACTGGCATTCCGTTTTCCCCAGTATGCGCGAATTAATTTGCTTTTGACGCCAGCGCTCGGTGCCCCCTATTAAATTTACCCTCTTGCTCGTTTTCTCTCCTCATTCGTTCGCTCCCTCTACCGTTTTGTTCAAGTCCTTGGATTTTACACCCACGATATTCTTTAGTCACTAATTCGGCCGGACGAGCTGACAGGAAAATTTGCTATTTACCTGAATCACGATAATAAACAGTTACTTAAAAACCTGAAGTGTACAAACACATTGCGGAGGACTTGAGTATGAAAGCAAACAAGATTAATACCGTACCAACTACAAATTTAAATATTTGAAGAACGGTTAAAAACATATTATTATTCACATTAATTTTCAACGATATTGGAATTCCAATATTTATGTAATTATAAGAGAACTCTATATATTAATTTTTCTAAAATCTTAGTGACAATGTATGTGATGCATAAAGATTTCATACTACATGAAATCCTTATTCAAAAATTGGTACATTGATTTTATGGTCTCCAGGTTATCGATTACAATATAAACTTTTACATAAGGATTTTTCATCCTAAAAAGGAGACCCATTCGTCAGCGTTTTCGTCCATGGGTGTCAAGTCTTAATATCCCGGATTTTAATTTCCAAAATAAACTATTTTTTATAAAAACAATATCTCTTGTATCATTACAGCTTTGCATATTGAGTCCTAAATCATTCTACAAAGAACAATTTAATATGAACTTTGGAAAAAAATAAACTAAAGAGCGAAAGCTTTTCTGATTATTTTCCAGAAAAAAAGTTCTTTCTCTCAAAAATTACGTAAGTTTGAAGTTGAAGTTAAAAAATACATGAAAAATGATGACAGAGGGTAACAAATGTAATACACGTTTACAGTAGTTTGTGTATTTTAAGCTTAATAACTATAAAAGTAGTCAAAAGTAGCTTTGACTTGAGCTTTGTTTTGTTCAAAAATATTGATTTATTAGGCAATTGGAAGGAATAAGAGAAGAGTGGAAAGAATGATTACAAATTTCAAATTTCTCTTTTTTTTAATCATTTTACAGGAAAACTTTTAAATCATTTTCTTGCGCTATCTTTGATTACTTATAATTTTTTGAAAAATCAATGTATTAATGAAACAAAAGATTCATTAAAGTTTTTTCTTTTTACTTTTATAATATTTTTGCTTCTACAACCTTTTTTTCTCGTTCTAAATATAGACATATAATATATACAAAAAGCTTTTAAATTATTAAAATCGAGCTTATAATACTGTTTTAAAAAACATCAATTTTTCTTATTCAAATTTAATATCGAAAAATTCAACGAAAAGCAGTAAGAATGATTCTTGTAAAATTTTTTCTTTTCGTTAAGTTATTGACAACATAAATAGCAAAAATGTTATAACCTGAAATTGAAAAAATGATCTTTAAAGTATTTGAATGAAATTATGAAGAAGCAACGAAGTACTTTATATGTTAGCAGACAAAAAATCATTTGATTTTCGTATTTGGGAATCATTGTTTTTTGAACCGTAAATTGTAAGTTGTAAAGAAGAACAATATTTTTCAAACTGTTTCAAAGTCGAGTTTTATCTCGTGTTCACACAATCAAATTTAGTTTCTTAAAGTATACTTTAAGATATTATATAAATGTACTTTATACATTTTTCATTTGTTCAGTTAAAGTTATGGTTATAAAAGAAGCTTTAGTTGTTTGTATATAGTATATAAGCAAATACTGTTGGAAAATATGTAACCAAATAATTTTCGCATATAGCCTTCTTCATATTGCTATATTTAAAAACACATTTCAAAGGTTGAACCGAATTCCTAATCCCGAGGCCTGATCCTCTCCCAGTTAATTTAAAGGGAAGAATTTTATTTTCAGTTCACACTCGAGACATAACATACACGTACGGAAAAACGCAATTCCTGATGTGAACACGACTGGTATTTGTCGTTCGGCCAATTAGCGAATTTAATTATTTAAGTAACAATGACCAAAGTGACCCGGTTTTGGGGATTATTAATAAAATTATTAGGAAAAAAATTTTTGATTTACAGTATAAAGAATGTTGGACTATTGGTTATATTTTTTATTATACTAGAATTCGAAACGCGCGCTACGCGCGCTGATATTTAAAATTTGTATATTATTTTTAATAAAAGTTTTTAAATGATTTTTAGTTACAT
>JAYJLV010061450.1:0-17406 GCA_036873485.1 Torymus texanus
TAAAACTTAATTAAAACCTGGAAAAATATATTGTTAGCAAAGGACAATCTGACTCCCAACCACCACCAAGTTGCCCATTTAGCACTTTTTATGGAACCGTTTTCTTGTATAGCCACATCACCTCAAATTTATCGATGAATCGTCGATGAATTGCTTCATCATGTCAACTTTCTTGGAGTCCCTCTTATAATTAAAATGTCAATTACACATGATCGATAAGAAACACAGACTAACCGTTGATTAAAATGTGCTTTTCCATTCACAATTACATCTCCAAAATAGTACTCACTGCCTTCGTCGATTAAATGCCTGATTTTTACGTGATCTCTCTAGATTCGAATCTTATCATCGGTACTTAGTTGCTTATTCTACCGTAAGATGGCAAGACATTAAAGAATTTTATTATTACAGAAGAAAGCCTTTAATTTTACTTCCACATAAATTTTAAGTAGGATAGCAAATATAGAGTTTTCATAGATAATAAGTTCAGTTACTAATGACTAACAAAAACAAGCTCATACTTCTGAATCATGCTTTCAAACAATTGAAACATCAAATTTTCTATTTAAAATATCAAGAAAGGCGCAATAGTATGGACTAACGAAATGAAAAAATTTAATTGTGGATATTTTTGTCCATGATTCAAAAGGTTTAAATAATCTTTATTACTTCAAATGTGAACTAACTAAAAGTATCTAATACAAATACCAAACAAGGAAATGAAACAGAAAAATTATTAAGAATACCAGACAACAAGTAATGAAGAAAAGAAATGTTTTCATTTTCTTTAAAAATATTCATTTTTTTTAAAGTTAATATCCAGGATACCACGCACATTCAGCTCTGTCGAGTTTTGACATGTTCTACTGCAGTGTTTTGTAAAGATAGCTACTAACTAGTATCACGTTTATATTCAAGAAATAATCATTTTTAAAGATTAATAATAGTTTTTTCCGTAACTCTTTATGAGTTATCATTCATTTATTCAATTCAATAATTTAATAATGATTTATAAATACAAAATCTTACTTATAAATATACCAATGATGCAAAGCTAAAGCTTAATCTTACGACAAATAATCATATCTGATTAGCTAGTTTCATATAATAGTAATTTTTGATCCTATATAAAACGTGAAGCAAACTTATAACAACACGGAAAAAAAGTAAATCTTACTGTTTCGCAACATATTAAATCATCATGGATTAGGAAAATGTATAAATAGTATTGCAAAATTACTAGAATCAACATTTCCTTATAGTAAAAGCAACAGTTTATTCGAAATGTCGTTCCAACTAAATTTTAAAAGTTAAAACTACATTGAAAACAGGAGAATCGTAGAAAAAGGAGAAACTACATTTCACAAAAAGCAAATACTCCAGACACTTTAAAGCTGTTTTAACATATCAAACCATAACGCCGATCTTACTTTAATCATAAGCAAATTCTACATTTCTTTAAAGCTGTTTCTACAGATGATATGAATGAAAAATAAATTTGCCATTTTACAGTTAAATCACCCATGTAAAATGTATTTACTATTGTTTCCGTGAGACCTAGTATTTAATAATAAAAAAGAGAAGAAGAGAGAAAACACATGATTTGTTATTAAAAATTCTCTATTTACAATTTAATTAAAAACTTATTTTATACAATAATCACACGCTAACACGAGTTCGTCACAATTTTCTAATAAAATAAAATCCACCATACAAAAAACGTATAATAAGGTATAAAAAAAAAAGACTTCGTCAAATCCATAATAATACAAATACCACAATGAGCCACTTCTACTTTAAATTTGAATATGCTCGTTAATCCAATCACGGAACGCTGCGACCTCGGTGTACACACCAGGATAATTAGCGTGTGCGCAACCATTACCCCAGGATACGATACCAGCTAGACGCCCATCAATAGTCAATGGGCCACCAGAGTCACCCTGGCAGGCATCCTTGCCACCCACGCCGTAGTAAGCAGCACAGATCTGTCCTTCAGGTAAACCACCATAGCTTTTGTACGCCTTGTCGCACAGATCTTTGCTAACAATAGGCACGGTAACAGTCTGCAATTGCGATGGCGAACCCTTGCCGGTAGTTCCCCATCCGGTGATCACAGATTTGACTCCTGGCATCGATTCCTCATCCTGATTGAATAGGTTAATCGGCTGGCGAGTATCGTCGAACTGGAATGGTTCCTTTACGCGTAGAACAGCCACGTCGTTGCAAGGGATTCCTCGTGAGTTGGTGAAGTACTTCTCATGGAGTACAGCCTTCTCTACCTGATGCACACTACCACCCCGACCTTTAATGGAAGAACCAGCACGGACAGACATGAACCGAAGCTCCGCACCGAGACAATGCCCAGCCGTGACAACATAATTTGCCGAGACGATGGAACCTCCGCAGTTGTGACGTCCGTTCACTTGGAACGAAATCTGGTGAGGATAGGTCTCGATCACGGCGTTCTCCCCGCCGACGATACGGCCATTCGGCCAGACCGGTGACTTCTTGGCTGGCCCAGCTGTGAAATGAAAAAATATGTGGTTAGAGAAGGGAATGGAATTCCTTAGATTGATAAATATGGTGGATATATGGGTCGACTGGTACGGTAGCACTTTAGTAATTGTATAGTGCGGTTCGTTATCTACCGTCTGTTGAGTGAAGATAGTTTTGTAAGTGAGCTTTGTTTTAAGGTAGAAGTAGGAATGATTTTAGGTGAAACAGTGGAATCCGACAGCGGTTTCGAGAAAAGTACGTGAAGTTTATATAAATTGAGAAATTAATTGACGTAAAAAAACTACTTGGTGAAAATTAAACTGTTTTTTATTGGTACACCTAATCACTGTATTTATAATTTAAAACTACTTTTGAACAATAATATTGAAAATAAATATATTTATACGGTACTATAATTACACGGCTTCCAAACACTAATATTTATATCTAATAATTCACATCCAAACAAATAAAAAAGGTAAACAATAACACAGAAAAAATAATATTTAAACACAATGCTATTTCCAAAACTCACCATGAACACAGACGGCCAGCAGGAAGGCAACAGCCACGATCATCATCAGCGACGGGGACATCATCTCGAAATCACGGCTGGACACGAATTGCATTAGGTAACTCTCGGCCTGTTTATATATCATCATCGTTGTTGTACATTTACATGCGACAACGATATCACTTTGCGTCGATGCGCATATAGACGCGCGTTCAGGCTTATCGGTGGCCGATTTTTACGAAGCGATAGTGCAGTATACGCACATAGCACACACCGATGATAAAAATCGCGTGCCACTACCACGGAAACGACGTCCGTCACGTCTAGCGCGGTAAGGGGACTGGTTTTATCGAGGGATTAGACTGCAGGTCAAGTGGTCCCTCATTTCCATAGATTCCTACGCAAGCGATGTGGGGATTTCTAGGTTACTATTCGGTTTCGGGTTTTTTTTTGGGGTCACGGGTTTGCGCGTAGTGTTGCTGTTGTTGGCATTGACGACTACATTTTTTATCGTGGTTTATAGGGTTTTATTTTGGGAGAATAGGTGGGTAATATTAGGGACATTTTCTTTTTTACTGCTTTACTTTGTACTCGAAAATAAAAAAAAAGGAGGAAGAAGAACGTACCGCGAAGTTTTAAGTAGTCGTAAACATGCACTTTACGAGGGTGCTAAAACGATGCTTTTTTATGGACTACACTTATAATATATTATATCATTACGTGCGCTTAATGTGGTTTTGTTTCAAGGTGAAATCTCGGTTTGTTGTATCCGAATGTTATCATGCGATGCAGCATTTACGGAGAATTAGCGTGGATATAGTAGATGGTATCCTGTTAATACTCGTATAGAATTATCGAAGGGTCATCAATGATTCGTTTGTCGAAGTTGAGTTCGTTGACGTTCATTCCGAGATTGAAAGATCTATTGGATTTGATAGATGGGCAAAATATATTAATTAGCATGTAGTTGTACTACAATAATTTTTAATATATTTTAACATGTTTATATCTGAGTAAGCTATGAATTGTTTTTTTATGATTTTGTACATTGTTTTGATACCGTATTGTTTTTAATTTACATATGTTTTTATCAATAAACAGTTCCCTGAAGAGGCTGACAACCATGTTCAGCGAAACGTTGGGAAGTGTAATGTGATGTTTGTTTTTTATTTATGGGTTGGCCCTTCCCATCGTATTTCACAGTGTTATTCTTATTTCACAGTGTTATTCTTATATTAATTAGCATTACGGTGGCGACCAAATCGCTCATTAAATTCTCTCTTATCTTTCGCAGGTATTTCTCAAGTATCTCGCTATCTACGATAAACTGTACGTGTTTTGATGTATCGTTATATTTTTATATAACGCAATTGTTGTTAAACAATGCACACGCGTATATATTTATTGAACGTTATTTTTAACACGATATACATTATATACATTCTGATTAAAATTTTTTGCCCTACAATAGATACATCCAGTACAATAGGCTTTGACTGTTTACATGAATTTTTAGATTGGGATAGAATGAACTACTTTTAACAAGTTTAGGTCACTTTAAAGATAACATTTGATGATTCATTTTTTGAGAACGTATACTGGAGGGACAATCAAAGTGATTGCTAGAAGAAAGATGGAATTCTTGTAAATTATACTCTTGTATATTAATTCAAAAATTGTAAAATGGGGTTTTTACTACCCTGGTAGAAATTTGTCTATTACGAAATGATATGTAAATCTTTAAAAGAAGTCTTTCTATTTTCAATCTATTTAATGATGGAATAATTTTGGAAAAATCGATTGGTCGGTAGATAGAAATTAGCTAAGAAAAATGTCCAATTTTTGGTATTCCTCCTGTAAAACTAGCTATTTCTTAGTAAAATATAGAGTCAATTTCTACGAGGAGATTAATATTGAGAAATTAAAATTATTTAGTACTATGATTATACTTGAAAGTATCTATAATATAATATTTTAACACCTGAAAATATAGTCACATAATTATGGTGCGAGGTTTTTAATTTAAAAATTGACAGTTTGCCAAAAATGATAAAAAATGATAAAAATTTAGTTTTTTAATAGATACACCTTGCATTTTGTCCTCCTAAATTTCACGAATGGTGGCTTTTTAATGTAATTTATTTGCAAGCATAAAGAATTTATTCAATTACGCTATATGATTGATACATATAATAATTGGAAAACAATAGTATGTTAAATTGTTTAACTATATAAAGGTAGTTTTTATTATATTAAACAATCAAATTTAATGTTTTGTTGTTAAATGTCTGTTTCGTTATTACTATATGTTATTCTCAGAAAATAATAATTTGTCATACTTAAATATTTACAAAATATATGAGATACATTATTTCTTTAATCAGAACTTTTCTGCAGAAACGAATACGATATACGAATTATTATCAGAAAATTTTTGTTGTATCTTAACAAAATGCTTGAGCTATCAAAAGATATCAATTGCTCTATCATAATATATACACTGTACGAAATTCCAAACGATTTACGCTTAAACTTGAAATAATTATCAAATACGTAAAATAATTTGTATACAAAGGCTCATGTGAGCCTACTTTATGCAAGATAAGCTGGATATGATAAGAGAAATAATATATATATAGAAAGTTTCTTAATAATCATGATGATAATTTCCGTGATTTTAAAAATAAAATGTGGTAGTCAAAAAGATAAAAGCTTTGATTATGGTTCAAATATTCGTTTTATATACAAGTAATTAGCGTACGTGAAAAAAAAACTTATTTAACGGGTTTACATATATTAAATCTAAAAAGTAAAATAAACTTTATGTTTTTCTGGTAAAAATAACATTGTAACTTATGAAATTTGGTTAAAAAATTGTCATTCTATTGAGAAAGGAAAATTTTGTAACTAACGCATGCATTTCCTTAGTTTTGTACTGACATTAAAAAATTTATAGTATTTATATTGGATTAGAACTCCGGAGAATTATACTATCCATAAAGTAACTACTCCCATGCATAAAAAATAATCTTCTAACTAGTTTAATTCATTTGTAAGTATAAACATTATTCAAAACTAATATATAATAAATTAATTTTCAAATGACTAAATAAATAAGTAAATATATATTACGTTTGAAAACCATCAGCTTTACAACATACAAATCAGAAGAAGGGTTAAAATAAAAAGTATCCATGATTTGATATTAAAAATTCGCTATTTACATTTTTATTAAAAACTTATATCATACAATAATCACACGCATACGCGAGTTCGTCACAATTTTTTGTCACAAAATACAAATATCAACAAATAACAGGTAATAAAGTATAAAAATTTCATTATATCTATAACAATACAAATTTCACAAACAACGAATTCTAACAACCATTTGCCTAAATTCATCTATGCATGCTCTCCTCATTGATTAAAGTCGGGCATGTTCGTTGATCCATTCACGGAAAGTTGCAACCTCGGTATACACACCCGGATAGAAAGGCTTGGCACAACCATTACCCCAGGATACGATACCAGCCAGACGTCCGTCAATGGTCAATGGGCCACCAGAGTCACCCTGGCAGGCGTCCTTGCCACCCTCGTTGTAGTAAGCAGCGCAGATCTGTCCCTTAGGCAGACCACCGTACGATTTGTAAGCCTTGTCACACAGGTCCTTGCTGACAATGGGTACAGTGACAGTCTGCAACTGGATTGGGGAACCCTTGCCAGTGTTGCCCCAACCGGTGATCACTGACTTGACTCCAGTCTCTGACTCCTCATTCTGTTCGAATAGGTTAATAGGCTGGCGGGTATCGTCGAACTGGAACGGTTCCTTTACGCGTAGAACAGCGACGTCGTTTATGGGGATACCGTAGCTGGTTCTAGAGTACTTCTCGTGACGTACAACCTTCTCCACCTGGTGCACGCTACCACCTTGACCCTTGAGGGAAGAACCGGCACGGATCGTCAGGTACTCATCAGGTGAGCCAACGCAGTGACCAGCTGTTACCACATAGTTGGCGGAGATGATGGAACCACCACAGTTGTGTCGACCGGCGTACTCTAGAGATATTTGGTGTGGGTAGGTCTCGATCACGGCGTTTTCGCCGCCGACGATGCGGCCTATCGGGAAGATCGGTCTTTTGGATTCCGCTGGAAATTTAGAGAATGTTTTTTGTTAATTGAATAAATAGAATGGTTTTATTTTTTTCTGAAGAAACTATACGAAGAAACATCAGTATCTCTATGAACTTTAAAATTTTGTAGAAGAATTTAATATTTTTATTTGAGTTTAATAGTAAAGTGTCGAATAAACGTATCAGGAAAGTTGAAATATCGAATAAGAAGCTTAAATCAAAATAATTTGCAGACAGGGTAATAAAATAAAATTGAGCAACAGAGAAATTATTTGCATGTGATTAATAAAAAGTGCAACGTTTATCTACACTTTTTATCAAGATTGATACTTTTATCGTGCAAAATATTCAGCTGTGATATGAAATTCATTTTTCTCACTTTCGCAAGACAAAATTAAATAAGTTAAACGACTTACCGTTAGCGATGGCCACTAGGGCGACAGTCACTAGGAACAGAAACATCTTTACTGAATCGCTGCAGAATTGCTTATGATTTTGCACTCACAGCACCGGACATTTTATATTATCGCCGGCTCAGAGAGCCGACACGTAGACGCGATTTTTATCGCCAGCTGATTTTTGCGCAATAAGATAACATCACGAATCGATATCAAACTGCCACAGATCGAAATTGCAAAAACGCGATGCTCGTGAGGCCTGGTTTGATTTATCTCAGCTACTGAAGTGGCTGCATTGTGCGTATTTTTCCTTGCGTGTTTTGCATATTTTTCGGTAAATTTGTTTTAAGCCAAAATAAACATTTAGGGACTTATTATTCGTGTGGCTGTATCAACATTGGTTTATAAGTAGGAAGCGTTCGTAAATTTATATAATCTTGTGTGTATTAAGTGGACTAATAATTACTGATTATAATTTTATAACCCCTAATTTATTATTTTCGTAGAATTCAATTAATGATTAGGACTATAGTCTGTCAATCATATTCTGACATTTTTCGTAGAAAAACAATTTCATACTTAGAAGATAATTCTACTAAATGTCTCCAAAATTGATATTAGTATTATTATACAGTCATAAAAACATTGACCAGAAAAATGATAATAACTGATAAAAAATATAAAAATTTTTATTATGATTTCACACTCTATGAATTCGTACAGCGCAAATTTTTCAAACTTAGTTTAATGAAGATCTGTGTGACTTGACATAAATTACATTATCTTTTAAAAATTTTTAATACTATCGCAATATTCTATCTTCATTTTTTGAATAACTTAATTAATAATCAATATTGCTTCGTAGTTCGTATTAATCACGTATAATACCCGATAGGCATCAAATTTAGCCTCGTAACTTTATTACATTCGCCATTGTCTTCTACAAGTGCACTTGTGAAGTGTTTTCTTATCGTAGATAAGTCCTGGATTTAGAAAATATCATTTATATAAGCTTCATGTTATTAAATAGTAATTAGTGGGTATTGAAAAAAATATTATTGTTTTTGTTTATTTTTTCAGTTTATAAATACTCTGTCTTATCAAACACTATAGTATTATATTGTATATTCATTATACTATCAATTGACGTACATAATGTATTAAAAATTCAAAGTCACTCATTTCACTCTATTAAACAAATACTTTTTTTAAATTTCCATTAAATTATTTTTACTTTCTTTCATTAAAATAATTTGTTTAAATTTACGTGAACTATTTTTGAATGATTGATTCAATATTTATAGGGTGAATAAACAAATTACTCCGTTCACCCAACTATTGCATCATTACTACATTTTTATTTCCACCGATGTACTCAACAATGAAAAAGAATTTTTATTCTTTTTAATTAATTATTTATTGATTCGGGATATTATTAATTTTATATAAACTTTAATATTCGAAACTACAATCATAAAATGTTTTTGTGGCCCTTAAAGTTATAGTAAGTAAACACTTCAAGTCTATATATACACATTTAATTTATCGATACTATAATAAACTATCTTATCACAAATTAGTTTTAAATTTTGAGAACTGTCCAGAAAGATTTTATAATTTACATTACAATTAAAAGAAGTTCTAGGGATACCTATATAAAAATTGCCATGAAAAATCCTAAAAAGAGAGAAAACCAGATATAACACTGTTCCTATAAAATATATTTAAAGTAATAAAAAATTTCTCATGTCAATATCGTTTTTTACTTTTTACATTTTTATAAATAACTAGGAAGTTACTATAGCTATTAGCATCATTGTTTTCAAATTGTAAAGAATTTTATCTGGCATAAAATCAATTCATATTATACAACCAATTTTAACTTTAGATTGCAAGAAATAAAAAAATATATTCAAATTTATAAAATTATCGATTTGCCAAAAAAGAAATATTAACCTCAATTGTACGAGCAAAAATAAAAAATGGGCCTTGTCTGGTTAAAATGGGTCCAGTAGATTTTGAGATATCAGCGTATAGTATGATTTATACGGAAATACATATAAATATGTATGTTATGTTTTACAAGAAATGTAAAGAGTGTTTTCACCTTCCTTGGCTTCCTTTGATCAAATAATCCCTAATTCCTTGAATATGCGGTTCATTTCTAAAATTAAGATATTTCGATTCCAAATATGCTAAACAACATTTCTAACATTTTCTCGAATTCTTGTTATCACTATCACAATACTTCTCAATGGTACTTATTCTAGTGGTAACTGTTTTCTTGTTGTAGAAATTTTTATTTTTTATAAGCAGTTATATTAAAAAATAAAAATGCCAAGATAACGATACTTTGCACAACTTTGTGTTTCCCAAATTAATAAAATTAAGAAAATTATTCCTAATAGATAAGTATAATTACCGCGCTTTCTATAAATAACGCTGTCTATTTTTCTGATTTTGCATACTAAGGTTCTAACAAATTACAATTTTTATTAATTTTTTGTTCGAAATGGCATTTTAATAAAAACACTGAAGTTTTTAATATCAATTTAACTAATATTCAATGAATAAGCTCAGCAGTAGAAGCAGTGTATCCACAAAATCACTATACACACACGCGCGCGCGCGCGCACGCACCATCAATAATGTCGATCACGTGATTTAACTGATATACTAGTGACAATATTGGAAGAGTTGATTTCCTTCTGATTAGCATTGGTGCTAATTAAATTTAATTATCTAAAATTCCTTTATTAATTTACTCAGTATCGTTTCCGGTGGGCTAAGTAGAATACTAAGAAAAATGTTGTAGTATTAAATTTTTACGTTATTTTAACTGAATAATAAAAATTAAGTTTACTAAATATATTCAAATATACATTTTTCATACATTTTTCAAATATACGTTCTGCATACAACCTTAAAATCAATTCATATTTACTATAAATATTAATAATAACAAAATCTCACTCTATTTTTTAATAAATTTGATAAAAAATTAAAGTCAACTGAAATTTTTTAATTTATCATTTACATTGTACAACATATTAAAGTACAGAAAAATATTTCATTCAGCCTCATTTTATTAAATATGTAAGGTAACAGTTTTGATTATTACAGAAGTTATGAAGAGTTACTTACGACCCATGGAAGAATCATCATGAGTGTTTTCGAACCTGTATATAAAATACAAAAGTACGAGTACAAAAAAATGTAAATAATTGTAAAACCCAGCAGTTCAAATATAAACATGTTTGCTGTAACATATCGGAAGGGAAAAACGTACAGTTCGAACCTAAAATTTGTTAAATTTACTAAAGTCCATGTAAATGTATGAAATACATCGAAGTAGATTTTGTTGAGAATTGTATGAGGCATAAAGAAAATTCGTAATGCATTGTATAAACAATATTAACCTTGAATTTTAAAAGAAAGATAAAAAAAAATTTGACTGAAAAAATAGATTTTAGCTAAAAAACGATATTGACTTTAATTGTATAAGTAAACAAAAAATGAACCCTAGCTGTCCAGTAATCAATCCAGTATATCATGAGATATCGGCATGTAGTTTGGCATAAATGAACACGTACATGCACGCGCGCATAGGCATATACACAGACATTAGACACACACTGGCACCCCCTCCCCCCCCAATAACACACAAACATATCTCACACATACGTATAATAATACGGGCATTTCCTAGAATGATATTTTTTTATCTCGAAAAATTCAAAGCTTCTTATAAAACGGAGCAATTATATTCATTATTGTAAACGTTTAATTATTCCTAGAAGTTTAATTTTTTATTAATAATTTTTCTTTTCTATTTCTTATTTTTGTTTTCAATTCTTGAAGCATTCCAATTCTTTGTAAATTTCTTTTTTATGTAAGAACACAGTTATTTTTATACAAAAATAAAACAAGAAATCTATGCATTACTTTGAGAAAGCTGTATGCCAATCAAATAGTATCAGTTTTTATTAAGCACAATTCATAATATTATAGATTTTCCAAGTAATATGCGATAATAGTTAGTTAACTATCAATTTCATAAATAATAAAGTATTCTAAATCGAGAATAAACATTTAATTAAGATTGGCACACAAATTTAAATTCATACTATACTTTTTGTAATAACAACAAAATTACTTTAGTTTAATTAATTAGTTTTTGTGGAGAGGGTTAAAGGTTTAAATATATATAAAACAGATATATAATATTTACAAGATTCTTTTTATTTATTTAAAAAAGATCACATAGTCACAGTCGCTCACACTGAGAAGTGCGAGTTCGTCAAATTATTTATGAAAGTACAAAATCGACAATAACAAATTCGCACAGGGAATCCAGTAAAACAATCCTTCGTCGTTGAGGCGCAGAGCCATATTAGTTACTCGACAGAATAACATCCTTAGAACTCAGCATGATCATTGATCCATTGGCGGTAAGCGGCGACCTCGGTGTAAGCACCAGGGTAGTAGGCCTGGGCGCATCCATTACCCCAGGAGACAATACCAGCCAGACGTCCGTCAATAGTCAGAGGGCCACCAGAGTCACCCTGGCAAGCGTCCTTGCCACCAACACCGTAGTAAGCAGCGCAGATCTGTCCCTCAGGAAGACCACCGTACCTCTTGTAAGCGTCGCTGCACAAATCCTTGGTGATGATGGGAATGGTAACAGTCTGCAACTGGATGGGCGAGCCACGGCCAGTGTTGCCCCATCCGGTGATCACAGACTTAACTCCAGGTACTGATTCCTCGTCCTCTTCGAGCAGGTTGATAGGTTGACGGGTGTCGTCGAATTGGAATGGCTCCTTCACGCGGAGTAGAGCAATGTCATTCAAGGGAATGCCATAACGGTTGATTTGGTAGTCCTCATGGCGGATGATCTCCACGACCTCGTGGATACTACCGCCCTGCTGCTTCTTGGAGGTTCCAGCACGGATCGATATATGGCTGACGTGGTAATTGACGCAGTGACCAGCAGTTACGACGTAGTGGGCTGAGATGATCGAGCCACCGCAGTTGTGGCGACCGGAAACTTGCAGGGAGATCTGGTAAGGGTAGGTCTCGATCACGGCGTTCTCACCGCCGACAATGCGGCCAACCGGGAAGACGGGGTTCACGGTGTGAGTGGTTGGAACAGCTGAAAATTGAGGATGTTATATTGAGTAAATTGTCTCAATGGTAGAAAGTTAATGAAAATATTGAAATGTGATGAAATTTTACTGAAAACTCTATAGGGTTGAATTAATTTTGCTAATGTTCTAGAAATAGAGTAACATCAAGAATTCATGAAGTGTATATATTTGCAAACTCACCAGTAGCTGCTGCCACGAGGGCGGCGATCAGCAGGAAGGAGAACATCTTTACTGTACAAGTTGATTGAACTAGTAATGCTTCTACCAAGAACTTCGCAGTTTATATATCCTCAACAGTACCGATCATTTACGTGTGACTGTGCTGATAAACTAGTAACTGATTTTTCACCTGCGATAAAACTATGAGTGGCTTGATTGCATTGGGTAGTGATTACTATCGCGAATATCGTGCAACATCAAATTTAATTATGTCGGATTCTTCTAGTGATGTGATGACCTTTGAGTATCTTTTCCATTGGTCGACCTAATATAAGTGTTCAAAATTGTGCCTTAAAGTTTTTTGTATAGTGGTAGAAAGAATGAAAGATGCCCTTCTATTTTCCCTTTAATATTGTTATTGCAATATAAACTAGGTGAATTTTTGTTACAATACTTCTTAATGTTTAAACAAAAATTAGAATTTACTTGTAGGATTTTCTAATTCGTGGAGTCGAATTTTTGGTTCCTCCTAAAAGAAGCTTTGTAACAGTGAAATTTTAAATTTTTTTGAATCGTTTCAAAAATATGAGAACAGTTAAATGGTTAACGAATTTGAAAAAAAAATCATTATAATGCCTAATATAAATAAATATTATCTGTAAAAATATCAATCAATTCTGTTTACTAGTTTTTGAGTAAAAATTAGAAAACTGAAAAAATGAGTTTTTCATTTCCAACAGAGATGGGAGAAAAGAGACTTTAATTCGTTTGAAATCTTTTGGAAAAAATATATTCTTTGTGTATTTCGATCGAGTTCTATGCGGAGCCTGTGATATTTTTCAGGTTCAAAAATAATATGGTTTAGATTTATTTTCGAAAATTTTTTGAATAACTATATCTTAATGGATAATCGGTATTTTTCAATGAAATACAGCTTATTTTTGCATTTTTAAATAAAATTTTAAAATAAAAAAGAATGTTAAAATTCATTTATTCGTTTCTGTTTTATAACAATTTTAAATTATACAGAGTATCGCGATCCTATAGTACAGCAGTATTCTTTTCTAGTCAAATGTTTATTTATAAAGTTCAAGTTCTTTACATAAATAATTCACCAGAAAAAAACTGAATTTTCTATTTGATACATGATTAGATCCATAATGCAAAAATATTGCAACGAGGTATAAATGTTTTTGCAGAACTTCATACGCTTCAACACGTCCTTAGGTGGGTGACCGGTCTAAATGCTCGCGAGATTTCGGGTGGTAGCTTAGATGATGTTTCATGTCAACAAAGTGAACAGAATATGCAGAATATTCGAATTTATTGTTTTAGCGTATAAATTTACATAGGTATGTGACTAAGATATTACAATATTTTCCTACGTATATCTACCATTCGAAAACGAGGATTACAAATAAATGATATGGCGTTAAAAATATTGTAGGATTTGAATAAAACTGCAGGTGGATAGATCTTTACTTATACCAAAACACATAAAAATGTATAAGAGCTCTTGGAATGGCGATCACTTTTATTTGTGAGACAAATTACATCCACGTTGTTATTGTTATTTTTTTCTGTAGTGTTGACATAACATTAGAGGCAGCTAAGTAATAAAAAATTTCAAGAATACGAAACAATGTGTAATTTTCGTAAATATTAATCAAGTTGTCGGTTATTCAAAAACTATGTAAAATTCATAAATACATTTTTTATTTGAACTATTTATACTATACACACATATATAAACAACAAATCAATTTAGAGGATGTTATACGTGCTAATAAATTGGCTGCCAATTTTTTAATTCATGAAATTCTATATAATTTAGGATGGGATATTTTAAACCCAATCATCTTTCATGTCAGTTCCCCTATGGATTATAAACAGTCTCGTATTATTCGGGAAACCAAATTGTTGCTACTTTTCGATTCTCACAACATTTGAATTTATTATTATTGTTCAACGTATCATTCACAATCATAATTTATCGGCTCATTTCCTCCTTTGGCAACTGATACCTGTGATTTATTTCGGCGTCAAATCAAATGTGTAAGGATTATTTCGACGATAAAAATTACATATATTATTCATAATCAGCGTCCTGTTTACAAATATCATTATTCTTGGATTTATTTTGTAATCGGTCATTTTTATAATCTCTGAAGCAGATTCGCAAAATTTTGCAAGCTTTTCCACATTCTTATTTTTGAGATTATGTTATTAGAGTGCTTTTATTAAATACAGTGATTATAATTAGGTTATTGAGAAATCAAAATATAACAGTATGTGCATTATCTCAATAAAGATTTTCACAAAATTTTCTGTGTAAACGTCAATAGTAAATATTACGATGAGTATTGTTTAGATAAAATTACAACACGTTTATAAAAAATTAGGTAACTATAAATTTTAGGCATTCAAAAATAACACACATTTCATAATTTATTAAAATAATTTCTTCATCTACTTTATATAAATTGTACTCTGGTGATCAAACATTATATTAATTCAATCGCTTAAAAAAAAAGAATATATGAGGATGAATCATGTGATTGGCTTAAACATTTTTAATAATTCTAGTGCTATCGCTATATTTAATCCTGATTTTCTTCTGATTGAAGTATTAATTAACTGTGGCATATAAAAATCGACCAAGTTTGATATACGATAACTATCGAATATCGTTTAATTATTCTACCTTCTTTATCAGCGGCACGTATTAGTGAATGCTTATTCTTATCAAGAATAATACGTATATGTATTTTGAAACTGTCCTTTTATATAAGAACAAATATTATTATATTCTACTATGTACACATAAACAATTACATATTATTATTATTTTTATTTTTTATAAAATTTTGTGTACTCTCCTAGGAATATCTTTAAGAAAGTAAGAAATAATACATCATAATTCCAGGAATATAAAATAACGATATTGCGAATACTAAGACAACATTGTTGTATGTGTAATTAAATACATAACAACCACCCTTCTTGAACCAAAATGCGTTAACTAAACATAAATTAACTAAACAGCATAGTAAAGTGAATTCTTGTCACGATTACTCTGTTTTCTGTTAAATGATACTATAATACACTAAAAATAACTAAAAGATTTTAGTTTTCAATACTATATGTAATATTAATTGACTTATAGTTAGAATAATAAGATTTTCTGGTAATTTTTACTAGAATCGTTTGGCATTTTAACTTCTAATACATATGTCTAGTTTAAAATATGGAATTATTTACTATTTTTTATAGTCAGTGTAACTAGAATTTCGACTTGTAAGGATTACTAAATTTTAAGGTTATGCCAATATTGCACCACAAATTCTGGTACTTTTCTAGTAATGGTTACTAGAATTTTCTCTGAGTGCATAATTTGATAAAATAAATTTCATACAAGTGCGATTAATCATTGTCTTTATAAATTTATCTTAAAATATTGTAAATAAATATGTATATTAATACATAATTTTATATTACTTTTAACACGTGAATTATCTTTCTTGTTTCAGGTAAGCTTCTGTCGACGTTGGGTTCAGTTTTTTTTTTAAATTCATTTATCAAACTGATAACTAGGTATGTTTATATTTTTATTCTGCATATATTGGCTTCGTTTACTAATATTTGATAATAGTGTATACACGATTAGGATAAAACACAATATTTTCTTATTGTAAATAAGTCCCTGATAAGTGGAACCAATACCAAACAGTGCGCAAATCGACTAGTTTCAGTCCTTTCTTTTATCACAGATTTCATTTTTTTGTTTCCATTTCTAGCATACAAATTCTCATAGGTTTTTCATACAATACGTAACAACATACAAGTACGCTTGTAAAGTATCCTAATAAATAATAGTATACAACTTGTATGTTGTTACGTGAACCACATTTTAATAAGTATCACACAACCCAATACAAAAACTTCGAAAAATTCAAATCAACAATAATTCAAACAAAAATAAAATTTGAAACCACACACACACACACACACATATACACCGCACATCTATCAACACCTGTGCTTTACACCCACCACTACGTTCGATTTATGAAAATGCGCAATTGCCGTATAGATAAGCCCGCACGCGCAGCTACGTCGGCGCCCGGCGCTCTCGACAATCGAGATCGCCTATCGTGTCTAGGAATGCGAGTCGTCGTCGTCGTCGTCGTCGTCAGTGGTATCCCTATACACACACACACACACACGTATATAGATCCGATCGAGCTGTGCGCGCGCGCTTTGTCGACAAAATTTATCGGCAGCTGTTATCGCAGCGTGGAGTCTGCCATAGCCTGGGCTTATATCACGCGATGGCTGCGTGTCACGCGCTGGGGACTCGCGAAATCGAGAGTGACAACGCGCGAGAGACATAGTGTCACGCATAGTGTCGTCGGTGTAAGCGTGGTTTGGAAAAGGGTTGCTGGAAGGTTTCGGTTTGTTGGTTTCTATTCAGGTTTAACCCTGGTAGAAATTCGCCTATCGCGAAATGGTCACAATACTAGTAAATGGGCAGGAAAAATGGCCAGTTAATCGCC
>JAYJLV010061471.1:0-17402 GCA_036873485.1 Torymus texanus
TTCTTTTTTTTTTTTTTTTTTGTTGTTTTGGAAAAAAAAAAAAAAAAAAAAAAAAAAAAAAAAAAAAAAAAAAAAAAAAAAAAAAAAAAAAGACGACGAATTTATAATTAGCATAATACCTATGCAATTCAAAATTCCATAGAATTTTTCAAATTATACTTTTCTTCATAACTACATTTTTACAAATTATGCACTGCGAACTACAGAGTTATACAAGATATGGAAGAAAATCATTGTAAGTCTTGTGCTACCAATAAATTTAACTCGAAAACCATTTCATGTTTTACTTTATTTAATATAAATAGCAAACTTTCACAAAATAGAAAAATAAATTATTCATATCTTATACATATAAAAAATTTTATACTTAATGACAAACAAATTTTTTAGAAAGTGCTAACAGAAGTGTACTTATGTTAGATGGAACTTTTATAAGCTGATTTCATTCCTTTAATCAAAAGATACTTGATAATTTACGAATTGTCTTCAGTTTTTTGAAAGAAATTTTGAAATTATCTTTTATTTTTTCATAAACATCATTTTTATAAACAGTTTCACCAACATTTACTAAAGTGAATGGTTCTAAAATATGAATTATATTTAAAATTTCTTAAAAATATTTTTTTAAATAATTCTTTTCAGAAATAATTTATTTTACCTTCAATGAACATTTTTCCATTTGTTAAAACATACTGACGATACTTAGTAATCAAATCATTTACTTGGGGTGTATATATATTTTCTGATACATAACCTAATCTTGAAATTGTGTTGCCTTTGCGCACTGAAATGACATGCTGATTAAATCTTAAAGAAAAATAAATTTAAGATTATGAAAAACCTGTGACTGTACATCCAAAGGGTAAATGACTGTAATTAGGTAAGACTGTGCGAGGAATAGAAGCCTGCAAAGCGCCAGAAGCGCAGAAGCGCTGGGTGCCGCAGGAGAGGGGCACGGAAAGAGCCGCGTCAACTCGCAAGTTGCAAACCAAATATTTATGAACATATCTTATAAAATAATAGCTATTTAATACACTTACTCAAAATTTGCATAATATTTGAAAAATTCTAGAAGTAATTCTTCTAGAGATTGATGATTGCAAGGATAAAGAACAGCAGAGGTTTCTTCTGTAAGATTAATTTCTTCTGTAAAATCAATGGATTGAACATCATCTTTGTTGTTAAATTTATCTCCCCGTACTGCTTGCAAAGAAGGTAAAACTGCAGGTTTTACTCCACCTATTAAAAATAGTTTGTATTTCACAAAATATGTAAATTAATTTTAATTTACTGTTATATAAATTTAAAAAACATCAAATAACATACATTGAAGAAAGTTTATTATCATAAGCACCAATGGATAACTGGACAATGAGCCATATCTTGCATCAATAATTTGATGTGACTTAGCCCATAATTTAATAACAATCACTAATGGTCTAACCCTCCAATCAACTATAAGGTAAAAATGATTTATTATACATACTTAAGATTAAAATTTAATCAATTTGTCACTTACATTTGGAGTAATGGTATAGCAAATGTGAATTACGAATGTTGGCTGTAACATTATTGTTAATGTCAACCATCAAACTACATTGATTTGTTAAAAATTTTATTAGTGGTACTTTGGCTTTTATTAATTTAATATCATTAATATAATCTATAATGTATAAAAATAATAGTAAATTATCTAGTTATAGTAAGCATATGGAATATATTAAAGGCTGATGTTATTTGTACAGCAGAAATATAGTCAGAGTAAAAGTTCCAAAACATCTTACTGTGATGTTTGTTTTATTTTGATATCTGAATGAAGAAATTATATGCTACTTTGTACTTATATACATACATCTGCTATACAAATAGTAAAGGTATATATTAAAAGAAAATACTAACTAAGCTTCTTTAAATGATTAAAAAGTTTCTCTAAGCAATCTTTTACAATTGAGCAATCTTTTTCTTTTGTTAAAAAGCTGAAATCAACATCACTATTTTTCAATCCAAAACCATTCATACTAGATCCAGTCATAAATAAACCATATTTTGGAAATTCACACTGTAACAGGGCAATAATAATAAAAAGTAGATGTATTAAATTTGTATATTAAATTTTATAGTATTTTGTAAAATTTTATTCAAATGTATAGAACCCACCTTTATTTCTTTATTAAGTTTATTCCATAAGTTTATTTTATCAGTGAATTGCAAAACAGTTTGCTTATTCTCTTCATATTTATTCCATATTTCTTTGGATAAACCTTCCAAATCAACATCTTCAGGTGGATCTACTGTTTTTAATAAAACTTCTAGATTCTTGTATAACCTGTCTCGTTCTTCGCGACAATACTGCGGCCAATCAATGGATTCCGACATCTTTCTCCGATAGAATCGAGTACAAATACAATCTACTAATTGTTTACGTTAATTCCGATTTTTTTGGAAAGCCGTTTTGTTTTTTAATTAAGTACTATACAACAAAGTTCATCTTATACTAACAAAGTAAAAATACTAAACTTATATACTTTTCTAGCTAAATAAATCGGCTTATGATGTATCTATGATACGCGGTCGAAACAATCAGAACAGAAGAGCGATCGTTAAAACAAAAGACGATAAAACACCTTTGAAAGGGAATGATGAAAGCTTTCTGGTATACTATAAGTACTTTCGCTGCCGATCAAACGAAAAATAACAAAGTGTCGATTACGATAGCTGTTTATATTTATACTTCAAGATAATTTTTTTTTTTGCGTATACGTGACAAAAACGAGAATCGGAAATAATGATCCTTCGAGATATTGTTTCGTTGTATGTGACATCAAAGCAGAGTACATTTTTAACATAAGAACACTTACTGAAGAAGCTTGTTTTTAATGACCATTTGTATATCTGTGATTTTCGGTTTAGTTTAAATTTTACAATCTCTAATTGTACTTATATCTGATATTATGAAATAATCTGAGATTTATTAGAAAATATTTAGAACAGTAAATTAGCAGACGTCGTACGTTAATAATGTAGATATACATTGTAGGACACTCTTTTAATAATAAAATATATTATTAACCAAGTGTACAACATATTTTATTTTTATAAATGTAAAATTAAAATACAACTAGAGATTTGAACAGCGCGCGTTGCGCGCCCTAACTTGGAAGATGTTTCGACTTCCTGACTTACAATTAGACGTATGCGCAATACATGAGCCAATCACATAACGTTTATCTTGGCTTCACAACATCCGGTCATGACTTTTTTATATAGGGAAAATAGGGATATTTCATAAGAAACTATTTATTACAATTTTTATAAAAAATGTATTATAAAACAAGTTACATATGTATTGATTTTAATTATTGCTTACATACATACAATAATATATACAATATAGATAAAAATAGTTATGGATAATTTTTAAATATTGAAATTAAACAATCATTACAAGTGAAAAATATGTAAAATATATATTAAAAATGTCTATGTATAAAAATGAAAATCTTTATTTATTTCTATAGTACTTGGAAAAAATACTTGATAAGTCATAATTTGAATTCAACTTCTCATAAGATTTTTTAATAACTCCTTTGATTGTACAAAAAACATCAGGATCATAAACATTTGATACTTTGTACAAGCTAAAAGGTTCTAAAATAAAATATGAAATTTAGAGAATAAAAATTAATTGTAAAATCTGTTAATTAAGTATACATTACCTTCTATACCCATAGATTTCCACCATACATGATTTTTTATGTAAAAACTTTGCCTTTCATGGTTATATCTGGGAATTTTTGTACCTAAACGTGCTGATATAGCATCATTATTATATTTAGAACAATGAAAATATTTTAATTTTTCAATTAATTATTTTTAATAATACGAGGCAAAATCAAATTATTTGATTATTAACTCAAATGAATCATAATACTTCAAAAATTCTATAAGTAACTCTCCAAGAGTTTGCTGATTATGAGAAGACGTAGCATTTGATGGAATATTTAATTTTTTTTTAAAATCCATGTATTGAATACAGAATTCAGGCTTGAATGTGCTTGAATATTTTTTTGCAGGCATGGCAAGATCGCAGGTTTTACACCACCTAAAATAAAATAAATTATCTATTTATAAAAAGATTAATTTTATCTGCATGGAAGTCAGAAAACTAAAAATAACTAACATTGTAAAAAATGTATCGCCATAAGAGTTAAGGTATAACTATATAGTACCATATATAGGGTTATTAATATCTTGACCCTTGGTAGTCTTGGTCCATAGTTTAATTACCCTCCAATCTACTGTAAATATCATTATTATTTTCAGAAATATTAATAAAATAAAGCTAATATGAAAATGATATTTTTAATGAAACTACTTACCTTGAGAATAGCAATAAAGTAAATATGTATTGCGAATATTTACAGTCATGTTATAGTTTATATCAACATCAAGATCATCTCTCTGCGAGAAAATAGATTATTTAACAGTATCTTAGAAGATTATATTTACATTCAATATCTTATTAATATTTAAAATATACAACCATATTTTCGTAGACATTTTAACAATCTAGAAAGTTCAGTAATAGCTTTTTGTTTTCCACAAAGTCTTGAACAGTTATTAAAAAAACTTATATCTATACATCACTATCTTTAAGTCCAAAACTATTCAAGGTAGATCCACCCATAAATAATCCATAAGATGGAAATGCTGTCTATGTGGATAGTTCAATTTATATTATATATTTTAATTGACTATTATAGAAATAATTAGTTTATTTACCTTGTTAAAAATCTGTTCAAAGCATTTTTCAACAATGTTTTAATAAAAACATACTTGTTATACATACTATAATTAACTATATTTGATAGTTAATAGTAGTATGCCGCTTGCGAGAATGTAATGAATGAATGATACATAACTTATATAGATATATTTGACTATAACGGACAGTACCAGGTAATTCATTTGCAGTTTAAACGTGCTGGTGATGCAGAAGAAACACTTGTTGTTCTATGAAGCAGGGAAATATGTTGTACAAATTTATATATTTTTTATTTATCATCAAAGTGAATTTTACAAAATTTTTTCTATTATATAAGATTTCGGAAAATACATGATTTTACATTATTTTCGACATTATGCAATCAAAACGGAATTTACTTCAAATTAAATATCACGTGTGTTAGAAAAGGAAAGTTCAATATACTTCGCTTTAAATTAATAGTAGGTAAATCCTTCTTCTCAAGAAGACTTATTTTTCTGCTTAATAGTAAATGTATTATGGCACAATAATCACAGATAAATTTGCTAGTATTATTAAAGTCTTTCTCTTTCGTTACACACGTATGCATGAAAGTGATTCTATACGTAAATGGCTTTACCTGCGTGATAATTACTAGCCATTGAAAAATTACTAAATTCTTAATTAATATAATTATAATAAAAAATATGAAGCGAAAAGTGAAACGTTTTTGTTATACTAAATGTAAAATTGAGAAAAAAAATTCACGCAGGCCAGATTATATTATATAATATTTTCTCTTAAGTTGGTGATCGAAAAAATATCTTACGAGAGGCACAAGAAAGATGGTCGTCTATTTTAACCTCTGTATAAATTTAATGGACTGAATTGTTGAAAAATTTTAATATTATATTATTTAAATTATTGAATGAAAAATCAAACAACTTGGTGTCTTAGAGTTTTAGCCGTTGAACTAACTGAAGTGTCTTGTGTATGCCAATTTCAAGGAATCATAATTTACGATAACATAACTTTTAATAAAAAAATTTTAATTTGAAACTTTTATTATAGTAAACTGTAATGTTGAATATTATATTTTACAACAAACTAGAACTTGAAAATTAATAATTTAATATTTAATTATTCTTCAACAATTCAGTTATTATCACTGAATGAATTACTCATATAGGATTTTCAGTGACAGCAAGTTATGAACAAGGATAACGTCGTATCTTCTTGTCAATTGCTCGAGTAAATTATTGATGTTTACTGATAATAATTTTGCTGAGGCAAAAGTATCTGAGTATATCATTTACAATAAAAGCGTAAATTATAGTCGCAGATGTTAATTTTAATTATAATTTTGATTGCAGGACTGCAACAAAGTACAAGTAACACAGTTCAATTAATAATTTAATATTTACTACGGTTGATTATGAGTATTATAAGTAGTTTAAAAATAATAATACGTGAAATAAATCTAAATGAAAATAACATAATAAACATCTGCGACACCTTCACATAAATTTTTCATGACGAAAAATTTACATTTACAAATATATATATTTTTTTGGCGAAATATTTTTTGTATAAATTAGAAAATCAATTTGAAAGTTGCAGTATTACTTAAAATTGATCAAGAAAGTAATTTATTATTTACAAAATTCGTACAAAAATTACGTTAACTCTAAATTTAATTTTTTTTGGAAATTTTTATGTTTTGAACTATTTTAGAAAGATTTAATTTTTTAATTTTTTTTTTGTAATTTAATTTTTATGACTTTTTCAATTACTACAAATATTATGTCAGCCCCAGTTTCCAGGAAACATGAAAGTTTGGCGTTAGTTTGATCATATATTTTTGTAAAAATTATAATTATTTAATCAAACTTCTGGACGACCTTTCCGAACTTTACACTCGAGAACTTTCAGTTAATTACTGATTATTCTTACTAGCTCTTTATTATATCATTCTTACAACGCCGTTAAAAATTCTAACCGCGAAAAATGTAAATTCCTCCTAGTACCTCAAGTTCTTGCTCATCGAGTTGTAAAACGCTCTCGACTTGCAGTTTTCACGCTTACTTTATTATTTTAAGTACCGTATAGAACTTTTTAATTTTTTTAGCTACATTTCATGATTGTCGCTGTCCGTATTATTTTCACGTTTTCCGACAAACTTAATGTTATTTTGAGCTCTTATATTGCACATATTATGTGTAAACTTCATTAAAAAAAAGCGTTTATTCTCAATGCGTCACCCAAAAATGATTATTCTCGCAAAGTTCATCGACAATATAGTGTAAATATAATATAATAAAATAAAGAACCAAAACGAGGAAATTATCACTGGTCCCACTTAGTGAAGTAATAATATGGGAATATTTTTTCCTAATTAGGTTTCCATTACCTTTTTTATATTTTTAACAATTAAGTTTTTAATCAGTTAAGCGATGCATATCCTCGATTTAGCTTTATATAAAATAAATAATCAATTCCTATCTATATATTCTACAACAGCTGATACCACGTTCGCGTGGTTGAGCAACAACTCAATCACAGATTATTCTCTAACTTCGTGAAGATACTGTTTAAATTGTTGGTCATTCTTAGTTGTTCATAAGTTTGTTTGAAGATATCTTTGATCATTTGGAATACCGATGGGTCGTAGACAGATCTTGCAGTGTTAGTGAAGTCAAATGGTTCTGGAACATGTTAACTTATTATAAATATAAAATAATAATATAAATTTCTTCTATTCTTACTATTCTAAAATATAAGATAACATTCAGCACTAATATAAAAAAAATTATAATCATATTTGATACGAAACGTGTGTGTAAAGCAGGTATTTTGTGACGCGTGTGATGTGGTAAGAATTTGAAAAATAATGAAAGTAATTACCCTCTATACACAGGTATTTCCATTGATGTGGATCATTTTTTAATGATCGAACATATCGACATGTTTCAATAGGAATTTTCGCAGCTACACGTACTGAGATTGCAAATTGATCGTAACTAAAATATAAAATAATACTTCCTGAAATTATGTGAATAAATTAAAAAAAAAAAAAAAGAAAAGATTTATTAGTATGCTTACTCAAACGAATCATAGTACTTGAAAAACTCTATCAGAAGTTCTCCAAGAGTTTGAGTGTTACGAGGGTGAAGCACATTATTTGGGATATTCAATTCTTCGTTAACATCAATGGTATTAATCTCAGTAAGAGGATGAAATTTTCCTTTGAATAAATTGTGCAAACACGGTAGCACGGCAGGAGATATACCACCTGCAAAGTTAATAAAATTATATAATGCCTAAAAATATGTACAAATATTTTATTTTTCTTTTATAAAGAAAAACAAAATCCTATACAGGAGAAAATTAATATGAAAAATAATTTACATTGTAAAAAATGAATGACCATCAGAACCAAAGAGTAGCTAGATATGGTCATATGTCTTGCATTATTAATATTTTGACATTGTGCCCACATTTTTACTACTAATACAAGTGGCCGCACTCTCCAGTCAACTGGAAATTAATTTATCATTAATTTCATTTATAAAGAGAAAAAAATATTTTGGCGAAAAAACAACTTACTTCGAGAATAACAATACAGTAATTGAGTATTGCGAATACCAACTACATTATTGTAATTCAAATCGACATCTAAGTTGTAAACGTTATCGCGTATCTTTAATATTGGTACCTTTGCCTGTATCAATTCCAAATGACTTATGTAATCTAGAATTTGATAATATATAAAAATCATATTTAATTATATATTAAGTTTTCATGTACTAAAATTTTTACCAACCACTTCTTCTGAGGCATGACATTATTTGACCTAATCGATAAATAGCTTCACTTCTCTGATCAACTGCTGTGTCCCTAACATGAAGACACATGTCAACATCACTGACATTAGATCCAAATCCATTTAATGTTGAACCAACTAAATATAATCCATACTGAGGAAACCTCGTCTGGAATAAATTAATAAATTAAATTGTTGCACTGAAATTGATCACAAGCAATTATATTTATAAAAATATTACATTTATAAATAGCTAATATATGTATACCTTAATAAAGAAAAAGAGGTACCTCCATAAATACATTTTATGGCAAAAAGTACTTTGAGTTAATTGATTTTGTTCAAACTTTTCCCATATAGCCTTTGACAATTTGTCATAAACAGAACCTGTTAATAAATTACTAGGTCTTTGCTTTACTTGTATTAGATGTGATTTATTAAGAAATCTATCTGCTGGACTGTATTTTGGATAGATTTCTGGTAATATTGCCCCTGTGAATTTTTTTCCTCTCTGTTGCCTTTGTGTTGTAGGACTAGTTCTTGCTATCAAATAAATAAATATAAATGAAGAAAACTTTAAAAGCATATAAATTATTTTACAAAATATTTTTCATTTTAATTAAAATATTTACCTGTTGTATATTTTCTTCTATTTTGTTGGTTAGATATTGAAGCTCGTACTGTTGTATCTAGAAATTCATTTGATTTTCGTTGATCTTGACACAAGTTGCCAGTTGATAAACTGGGGACCAAGTTCCCTCGATTATTAGTTTGTCTTATATTTTTGTTTCTAGAAAATATTTGATTTATTAAAATTTAAATAATTTAAGTTGTATGTTAAAAACAAATAGTCACACGTACTTATATCTGGGCTCTGATAATGAAGTTAAAGAATCTCTTTCATCTGAACTCTCAGTTTGACTGCCTCCTTTGTGATGTTTATTAGGCGTTGGTGATCTAGAACTGAAACCACTATCACTATTACTACATGACTCTTGAAGTAATGCTAGATCTTGGTATGAGTGCCTTTTGTGTGCTAATTTATTATTATTCCAGTTATGTTTTTTGAGAGATCCTGCACTCATAGGTCTATAATTCAGTCGTGGCTGACCATTTGTCATAGGTAGACAATTAGATACATTAATTCGCTGTGGAGTTGTAGGAACATTATTTGGGGAATTCATTCTTTGTGACCAATTTGGAGGTGTTCCTGCATGAATACCATAATTAGGACTTTGCACTTCAACATTGAAACGATGTAAAACTTCAAAGGGATAAGATCCTTGCTGTAAAAGATACAGTGAGTTAAAATAATATTTATTATTAAAATTGATTTGTAGTAGCAAAAATTCATTTTATTTTATGTTTAATGAAATAGAAAATTTTAATTCAAATTACATTTAAATTTATAGCTTAGAATAAAAATCAATTATATAATACAAAGTAGATTATTATACCTGTGTTACTCGATGCCTATTATGATTTGAAGTATTTCGGTTAAACTGAATGAATTCTTGGTGCATATTATTTGGACTACCAGTATAGAATGCATGACTTTGAAGAGATAGAAACTGTCCATTTGACTGATAACCACCAGTTACATGCACCATTGTGTGAGGCGAAAAAGTAGACTGATACATAGTCAAGCTTTAGTATTTGTCGATTATTAAAGCTTTCTTAGGGTTACTATGCTAAGCAATATTTAGTACCCCTAATGTACTTTAATATAATGTTTAGTTCCAACTATTAAAAAAAAAAAAAAAAAGAAAAAATCTTTGTTAAATTCACTGAATTTACAAATTTTGTCCCATTGTTAGTTATTAAATCTAATTTAATTCTTGTAAAAAGATTTAAAAAAAAAATTGTTAATACATTTGTTTTCAAATTACATTTATTTTATTATTCTCTAATAAATACTCATTATGTACAAATCTTCCATAAATTACATGAATCATTTATTTCAAATACTCTTATTAAAATTGTATGTGTATTTAAATGATGTTTAAATTATCAATAACTATGGATTCTTTCTTAGAGAATTTATTTAAATGATTAATAAGCATTTATAATATAAACAATATTGACAAATAATATAAATAAATTGAATGTGTTATTAAGATGGTCTCACACGGAAGAGAAAATTACAAGTAATGTACAACTTTGAATCAAAACACATTGGCTAATAGCATTACCAGTATAAAGGCATTATTAATGAGAATTAATACACGAAAGACTGTATAATTCAAAATAGATTAGAAAAAGTGCAGACGCAAGTGAGGTTAAAGGCAATAAGGCCGGCCGTCGTTAATATCATACGTTAAATCAACATTGAACGAAAGCAGGGAGAAGATTAAGACACCGTAAAAATAATCAATTACCTGGCCACACACCTCGGTGGGATCAATAAACAGTCGCCATTTTTCGTCAAAAAGCGACGAACTCCTAAATTCGCGATTTCATGGTACTTACACACGGGGGTCGGTCTCTCTTCTCTTCTACTGCGGACTGCGCGCGCGCGATAGAGATGCGACTATAATACCCTCAGGAAAACGTAAACAATGGCTCCCCAGTCCCCGCGAGATATGACCGGCGGAAAATTTTCACGCAAATTTCCCGTCTATAGGCAGCACCGTGTGCGGCCCCACCCCCTGGGTTGTATATACCTTACGTATGTGCGGTCGCGAGAATTTGAGAGAAAAACCGTTTGCCGGCGAGGCGAAAATCATCGCGACTCGCGCTCATCGGCACGTCGTACAGCCGACTTGTGTTTGTCCGTTTGCCGAGGCGGCTCTCCGGATGTTTTTGAATTTTTGAATTTTCCAGCCACAGGTTCGTTCGACTGATGGTAAATAGACTGTTGCTGACAGTTTTGTGACATTGTGTGACGGACAAAGAAGTCGCCATTTTGGAAAATGTTGATGAACTTGTGTTGATGACAGTGGCAGTTCTTCGGTCTGAATTTTATTCAAACATATAGGATTATATTTTAATAAAATCTTTCAAATAGTAAGTATTGATTGTTTTTAGATGTAGACATATTAAATATAATTATATTATAATAAACAAAGGAGAGATCGCTTTAATAAATCTAAAAGCTTAATACAGATTCAAAATATTATTGTTTAGGCGCCAAGATTGCTCAAAGTTGGCAATCTTTACGAGATGATAAAGGATAGATATATGTGCCACCATGGCTTTTACACTGTGGACCCTTTTTGAAGCCACTCTTTTAATGTTAAATGCTGCTTGTATTTTACACGAGGAAAGATTTCTTATGAAATGTAAGTTTTATAGTATTAAAATATAAAAGTTTCATTTTTATTAATTACTTGCATTGGTCTAAGCCTACGTATTGCAAAGTGTATAGGTTATGTTATTGTTTTTATTGTATAAATAATTGTGGTCATATATTGTGCTTTGTACTTATTTATTTGTAGGAAGTATACCAGTAACTTCGTTACAGTTAACTGTTTCAAGTAATAATTTGAAGTGCTAAAACAATATTCATAACCCCTTTAGTCATGCTTAGTGAATAAACAAATTTTTGTGATACTGATTTGAATTGCAAATGATTTCTTATTTTTTCAGTAAATTTTACATATTTGATGTATACCTACAATTAAAATAATAGAATGAATAAATAAATTACAGATGGCTGGGGAGCAAATCAAAATGTACAAGGTTTTGGAGAACCTCCTACAGTAAAGTCACAAATATTAAATTTATTGCGCTCCATCCGAACAGTTGTCAGAAGTAAGTTATTGAAAGTAGCGTTAATCTACAAACATTGATTTTAAAGAGTTTCTTAAGCATTTCTCTATAAAATATTTTAAATTTTAGTCATTTTAGAAATAGATGAACTATTAAAATTAGATTTTGAATATTGTAATAGTTTTTAATTATGTAATTATAGACATAGAAAATTGGATAGATAGGTAATATTTTTTAAATATTTAGAACCAATATAAATCTTATATCTAACTCATTACTAAATAATCTCTACAATAGAAGATATTAAATCAGTTTGTAGATAAACTCTACTTTTGATCCAAAAACAATAGTTATAAAAATTTAGAAAAGATTACAAAATTAACCTTTTAATATATTTTTCAGTTCCATTAATATTTCTCAATATCATCACAATAATTATAAAATTAATTCTTGGATGAAATAATAAACATTCCAACACAATGTACATATACCATGGACACTGCGCTTAAAGCTGGACTGAAAGCTGATATGCTCAATCTCAGAAGAACAAGAAATGTTAATTTATTTTTACAATGTTCAACACAAAATAAATAATTTCTTGAGATATAAACTGAAAAATCAATTTGTAATCTTTAACACTTATTTTTAATTTTTTTTAATACCAAAGAAATATATATTCATATATGTAAAAAGTTTATTAATATAATCATCTTAAATTAAGATAAAAAATAGATTATATAATATAATCATTTACAAATTTGTTTACAAACTAAATAATAACATTAAATTTTCTTTTAAGAGCTATTTGAAAATTTTGTTTTACATGAAATGAATTTCCTATAGTACGTGATTTTCAATTATATTTCGTTCAATTGATAAAAAAAGATTATTGTTTAATCTAAAAAGTATACTGCAGTATTAAAAGTATAATCAATTACATACTTGACAACCTTATATTTTTGTTTTTTTTTTTTATTAATTTTTTTTATTTTTCTTAATTATCTTTTATGTTTGTTATTAAAGGCAGTTTGATCTTGATAATTTTTGGAAGTATACAAAATTTCAAAGTAAAGACGAAATTCACCTTATAAAAAGAATTTTACAGTTTATTCACACGTAAAGGCCGGTTCAAAAAAAAAATATCGGTGCATATCTCTGTAATGATTTATTTCTCGCGTTTGATTGTCTTTGGTCATTTTTCGTGATTTTTAAATGCGTATTTGACAAATTTGTTGGTACCTATGGGAGCTTAATATCAGTTAGTCATGAGTGACCTTTTTTGTCTATTTTTCACGTGTTGAGTTCTCATAAAAAAAATTGCCGTGGGGTGAAAACAGTATCACAAGATAATTTTTGAGTCTTAGAAAATTTTCTTTTCTATTATACTTTTATGACCTATAAAATGAGAAAAAAATTATTACAGAGCTGTGTCCAACATTTTTTTTTAATAATTTTTTCAACCTTATATATATGACCGGATAAACTGTATAATTCCTCATAAGCTATTTGCAATTGCTCTGAGACCTTCTTAAATGCAAAATACTTATTTTCAAATTAACCGATCTAAAATTTAAAAAAAAAAAATCATGTCTGAATTATACTTCCTTTATCCACTTAATCACTTACCGCCCCTCAATAAAAAAAAAAACTTCCTTCAACGACTGAATCACGGAACCTTTTACTCATCTTTTACGACCTACGCACAGTCTGTTCTTGCCCATAAACTCTCTCCTTCCATCATCAAAAATCATTCTCCCCCAACAAACTCTCAAATTAATATACTCATACAGCCACGGCGCTTAATCATTCAATCCCGTTTCCTTTTTTGCACCACACGCGCTCGTTACGCTATATACTGCATTTCGTCAGACGAGTGCGCACGCGTGCAAAAAGCGCTCGCATTTCATCCCGTAGTCCGCTTTTATGCTCTTTCGCACGCGCACCTCTGCGCTTGCGCGTATATATATACATACTCTTCTAATATGCTCTCCTTGCAAAATTGAGCGTCGGTCTCACGCTGCGAGAGACTTTCCCTACCGCGCGCAGATGAGCGAGAGATGGCCGCCGATCGTATCTACAAGAGCGCAGAACTGTGCGAAAATTCATATATATTGTTCTGATTGAGCTGCCCGGGTTTTGGCTATGTGCAAGTGTGTATACAGTTAAGTAAGTTGTGTATCCGGCGTTGCGAACGCTGCGGGCTATTGTTTCGAAGATGGAAATCGGTTCTGGTGCTACGTGGCGAGCGGAAAAGGATTTTTTTTCTATGGGTTTCACACGTGGGAGACAACATAGTGCGGCTGTAAATGATGTATCTTTGACGTTTAAGATCTTTTTGGTGTTGTTGTAGAATTATGTATTCGAACTATAATGAATTTCCTTTCTTTTTTTTACCTCGAAACATTTATTATTTTATTTATTTGATTAGCCGCATTTCTTATTTTGAGTTGTGAATTCATTAACATGGAAATCACGTGTAATAATAAATAATGAATGTCAATGTCGAATTAAAAAGGTTAAAGTTTATCGTGTCTTTTCATTATCTAAATCTTCTCATTAAATAGAATACATCTTGTTGGGTAAGACGAAAATTCAGACGTACTGCGGCAGCTTTCGTATTAAATTTGAATTTTTATCATGGAAAACCATCTACACCTATCCATAAAATTTGGAAGAAAGGAGAAACGTGATACCACTTAAATGCAAATTAATGACCGAATCGTTAACGCGATAACGTCAGTATATGTTTATCAAGAAAAATACGTAATTATGATAAAACATTGATTAATGATTTGAACTAAAAAAAAAATATACAAAATATATACTTATTATAATATTTACTTTTTCTTCAATTAAGGTATACTATATTATCCTTTGTTATTGAAAGCTTTATTGGTTTTTCATAAGTCCTAGTAAAAAGAGTATAATAAGCTTTAAACAAATATATAAATGAATTTCAAATAACGAGCAAGACTTTTAGGGTAGGAATTCCAAGCAAAAATCTCTCTTAAGCAATAGCCAGAACTTTCCACCTGTTAAGTCACGGTACGTTTGTGAATAATAATGATTTAATTTGCGTATAATGTAGTCCCGTCAGGAATTTCATCTTGCTCTAATTGCCGGCGTGTGCATGTGCGCGCAGACGGCTTATACACGGCTATATATGCGAACAACGTCATTAATTGCTCAACTTTCTTGCGTTTAACTCACTGGCAAAAGAGGAAGCGGCGTTCTTTGTTTTATGGGTTAATAAACTAAAGTAATATGCAGTTAACTATCAAAAATTCGAGTTCGGTTACATTAGGCTTCCATAACAGATAGCTTATGTTAAAGAAAAGCACGTCAAAGTGCACGGGCATGCAATTGTTTTGGACTTTAAATACTTTGCTGGGGATTGGCAATTGATTCGGCAATTAATATGCCAATAATAATTAATGTCGGAGAGAGAGAAAATCGTAGGATTCAAAGTGAATGAACAGTCGCTCGGTGATACATGGCCTATTACTTGGGAATTTACTGCTCAATATAATGGTAAGCTTGTGCCGGAAGTTTTCACGTGTACACTCTATCGAAGTACAAATTAATTGATCGTCACTTCACTAAATTATCTTTCTCCCTCTCTCGTGGTGCAATGAAACGCATCTTTAGTATCCGGATGAAATCTATTCTCTCTCTCTCTGTGTGTGTATGTGCGCGCGAGAGAGGAAGAGAGGCGTGGAGAAGAAGTGAAATGTAATTATTTTCAGATTAATGGTTTTGTTTTACACGAGCAGAGGTAACTGAAACTCTATGATGAATCCTTTGATAGCGAGATATTAGCCCTTCCATATAGACAGCTTGAGTGCCCGAATACCTTGGCTATATCAATTTTCTCCAATTTTACGTAACTCCGTTATATTGTTACGTGGGTACTATTTCTACAACTTTTTTTTTTATGGTCTTGTAATCTATCTTAGTAGCATTGTAATTAAGAATTATTTATGAAATGGATGTAGCTTTTAATCATTCCTTAATCATACCTTTTTACGTTATATAACAGAGAGTAAAAATGAGTTCATTTTTTCAGACCGTTGATGACTGTTTATCGTCATGAGAACATGCTCGTGACGTTTAAATTTGAATATTACAAAATATTTTTTTTGTACGTTTGGACGTGATAAAACTTACAGAATGAACTATTTACTTGCTAAAAAACAGAAATAAATAATAAATTATTAAAATTGCTGATCTATATACCTATATACCTATACTGCTCCAAAATGTAAGAACTTTTATATATATTACAAACACGTTTTTGGTACATCTTTTATACATAAAAAGAATTATTTCGTATTTTGAATTTACGATTATATTATGTTCAGGCTAGGGCGAGTCATAAATCCCATCGCTAATAAAAATCATCGGTTCCTGCAAAATTAAACTCACCTATACTACACCGTATATACTTATATATACCATATACCGAGTCTTATTTGCCTTTCTCCCAAATAAATTTATTATAAATACGATCTTAGAATTTTTTTTCCCAGCTATTGCAAGAAAAATTGAATATTAATTTAATATCGCGTTACTTTATTTGAAGCGCACAGTATATATACACACATATACATACGTTTCCAAGGCTTGCGAGGAGGCGAGAAAGTTTCATATATCATATACACGTTCTCCGTCGCGCGAGGATTTGAGTTATGTTACGGGGAAATGCAGAGAAGAGTGAAGATAAAATTTCGTCAAAACCACTCATTTTTATCCAAATATATGAATCGATCACGTTCCCTATTTATATATAATAATTTCAATCTAGATGTTATAAATATGAACAATAAAAATCCGATATACTAAAGTAAAAAATTAAGAATTAAAACCAAGAACCCGAAAAAAAAGTACCAAGTTATAAGTATATATTAACCGACCATTCTTATTCATATAAACACCTATAATACGCGAATCTCCACGCTGATCTTTGTTCTTCCTCGCGTCCACTACGAGACGTCGTGCAATCATCAAGACCCCATAAAGAAAATCCACTTCGCGCTCGCATTCGCGAGAAAACTTCGCATCGCCGGACCCATCATTCTCTTTCTCTCTCCCTCCCTCCCTCATGCGCCACTTCATCTTATATAT
>JAYJLV010061492.1:0-45919 GCA_036873485.1 Torymus texanus
CTCGCGTGTGTGTGTGTGTGTATATATATATATATATATATATATATATATATATATGCATACGCGTAATTTAGCCCGCGGCTTTTCTCTCTCCCTCTCTCTCTCTTTCTCTCGCAATTAAACGCGCCACTCACGCACGAATAGTAAACGTATATATATGGGTGTTTAATGCGCGACGATAATTGCGCTTAAAAAGTAATGGCGCGTGTATATATATAGATGTATATGCGTGTGCACACGTTGCTTGATAATAGCGTTATTGAAATGATGGATTGTAGTGTTCGTATGTGTGTGTGTACGAGAACGAATGATATTTTGCGTGCGTGCAGCAAACGCGTGTATACGCGCGTTTTTCCAATGCAAATGCGAGCGACTTGTGTGTGATGAGGAGAAGAGAGGGAATTTATAATTCGGGAATGGTGCAGCGTGTACGGTGTAATTGATTGATCAGAACGATAGCGAGGAACTTGAGGATTTATATGTGTTTTTTTGTGAAAGGGGGAAAGAGAGAGTTGAGGTGAGATTTGGGTGGGGGTATGATATTGAAATGCGGTAAGCGGGGTTTTATTGATAATGAAGGATATGTTAATCGAATGGGGTTTTTTGGCTTTCCCGTGCATATGTGTTTAAAAATTATACTTACAAATATCGCCTAGTTTTATTTTTGTAGCATAAATATTTACAAAAATGTGACCAATTGAAGAGACATCATTTTGCAAAAATTTAACATCACATACATTGTATTTTTTCTTGTTAATATTCTCTGTGTACTTTTGTACACAATACTTGAATACAATTTACGTTTAAAAAAAGCTAAAAATAAACAAACCTTGCGAAAATAAAGCTTAAAATTATTTAAATAATTCTTGTTTACACGATAACTTTTATTACGTTACATAAATCATAAATTTTTCCATGCCTCTCAACGATAAATTACGTGCAATATTTAATGCTTATTATAATTAATTAATAATATGCATTTTCATTATTTGCATAATTTTAATATACATATTATTTAAAATAACAGATATCGCGTTATTCACAAAAATATACATTATTCATATATATATAAAGTCAATTCGAAAGTCAGCATACATATGATACCAATATACCTAACGCGTATATGTACATATACATTTTCATAACCAAAGCGCCGCGTCTATTTACCCAACGTCTTTCCGGTCGACTACACACGCGCGGCTGAAAAAATCACGCGAAACACCGTTAAAACCACAAACTCCCGTGAAATTTCACTTCCTTTACGACTATATACACTCTCGCGGCGCTATAAAAGAGAGAAAGAGAGAGAAAAAAAAACGAACACAAACCCTGACATCAGTGACTTTTCGTTACACACGTACACACCTTCTTTCTAATCTCTTCGATCTACAAATCGAACGCTTGCGGCGGACATAATAAAAATACCACCCGAACCATCATTGCTCCCGGCAACTAAAACGTCTCGGCTTTTCTAATTACTCGCTAAATTATCGTCTCGCGATCGCAACTCGCATAAATTTCCAGATCGAGGCCTTCTCTCTCTCTCATTCACTCAAACCGGTGTACGACATCTATATATATACACAAGACGCAGAAACTCACGGGACCACTTTTTTTTTATTCTCTCGCTTGCGGGCCGTCGTAGAGAAAAAGGCTCGAGGGGAGGAAATCCGGCCTCCTCACGAGCGGCGCTTATGCTCGAGCAGTTCGCTTATAATTAAATTTTATTTACGAGCGCCGCGCGGCACGGGCTCTTCGCCGTTTCGGGGAGGACGAAATTACGCGTCTCGCGAGGATGTTTAACGTAATAATAGATATATACGAGAGGTAGGGTGCTATACGTGGAAGAAGAAGAAGAAGAAGGAGAGAGAGAGAGGAAAAAAAAAAGGAACCTGGGTGTGTAAAATCGCCGGAAGGCTGCGTATACACGCACGCGTGTGCGAGCAAAAAGCAAAAAAAAAAAGTATAGGAGGAGGGCGGAGGCGAAAGAAACACGAAGAATGTTTTATCGGAGGCGTGTGTGTATGGTGTTTTTCACTTTGCACCCAAGTCCTTCTTTCTCTCTCTCTCTCTCTCTTTTGGCTATTTGAATGCAAATTACCGACTTTTATTTTCGGCGATTCCGTGCCGTTTTAATAACGCGTAAGCGAGCGATCGAGCAAGCGAAATTTCTTGAAATTAGTCGTGCTTTTTCAATGGGGCACTCGCTTGCTGGATTATTTATCGGCCGCTTGGGAGATTAAGCGTGTTTTCGATTCGCGCTTTATCGCTAAGGAAATAGATACCGAGGGAAGAGAGAAGGAACGAATAATTTAAAAGCCTCGTAGTTGCGGAATCCCGTGTGGAATGCCGACTCGAGAGATTACGACGACGATGGGTTCTTTTTAGTTTTATATGTTATATGCAAATGTATATCTTTATATGTTTATAGACCTTTTTAGTTTTATTATATAACTTCTATACTTATATATACTTATATATGTGATTTATATTAATGGACAAACATTGTTTTATTTTTCAGGGGCCGCCGCAGTCGAGTCAGCCGTTCAAGTTCACGATTATCGAGAACTGCGACAGGATCAAAGAGGAGTTCAATTTTTTACAAGCCCAGTATCACACGTGAGTATATATATATAATATAATGTGTCATTGTGTTTTGAGGCAGTGGGAGCAACAACTTCATTGCGTATTAATAATGCGCGCTGCTTCGTCGTGCCGCTATTAAGACGTTTTACGGGCTGTGCTTTTTACGTGAACGAGCGCGCGGGAGATTTTAAAAAAGTAATTAATTCCGACGGCCCGCGGCGGTGGAGAGTAGCAAGCGAGAGCGCGGCATAAAAAGATAATGAGACTTTTGAGTTCTTCATTTTTAAGATACACGGGTAGTAAAAGCGCGTGTATATAGCTTTTTTCCGGGCGTTTAGCGAGGTAATTTGAAAAATACATAAAAGTATATTGAGTTTTGAAAAATAATTATTTATACGCGTTTATACTTTATTTAAAAACGTAAAAATAGTTTGAAACGGTTAAACCCCAATTTATACGTATAAATTCTTATTTTATCTTACTTTTATTTTTTGTTACCGCAACGATTCATTGCATATACACGAAAACGTTTCCACTTGAAAAGCTTCGCAGTTTAAAGAAAAAAAAAATCGCATACATACCGCGCGCACGGCAGAAACAAGAAAAAAAAATAAAGAAAAACACGTAATTACAAACCAGTGTTTACTCTCGACGAACAAGATTACGAGGAACACGAGTGACTCAATCACTCGGCGCGCTTGGAATTAACAAATTTTTTCGCTCTCTCTCCAACCGTTCTTTACTAACTTTGACCCCTATCGCTATACGATAAACGTAAACTCACGCGCGTGTGTTATCGACGCGTTCACTATATATATATAGACGATGCTTCTTGAGAAATTCACGCGCGTATCTCCTTCACTCAGCGATAACCAAGCGAAACAAGGACTCGAGCAAAAAGAATGAAACGCGCGCGCGTGAAACAAATAAAAGACTCGTCTTTCTCTCTCTTTCATGCCGCGATAAGTGTAATTGTGCGAGCGCTTACCGCTGTGTGTGTACAAAAATACACTTTACATAAGTTCTCCCGCGTGGCCTTCTTTTTTTTACTTCACATTTTTTCCGTTCGGAAATTCACCGAAATAACTCGTTTGATATTTCTCTCTCTTTCTCTTTCTCTTTTTCTGCATGCACGGTTGAAAAGAGAGAAAGAGAGAGAAACCGCGAAGAGAGTCGTGTTCTTAATCTCACACGAGCGCGCGAGCGCGCGCGCGTAACTCCGCGAAAATTGCCGAGGCTCGTTAATGCGGGACTCGTAAAGTTTTACAGCTGTACCGCAGCTTGTATATACGCGGCTATACGAGAGGCGTGTGCTCGTACAAGCTTGTGTGTTACGTGTGTATGTGTGTATATATATATATATAAAATAAGATTTCTCGGGAGTTTCTTTTTCTTATAACCATGCGGTGGTGGCTGGTGCCCCAACGGTGGCTTGCTGTATACGTTACGACGCGAAGTTTATTTGAGGAATTTTTTAATTGTCGTTGAGAAACAATCACCTCCTGTGTGTGTGTGTATATATATATATATATACGTATATGCACGTGTGGATACTTTAACAACTGCTTTTAGTATAGTCGGTGTACGCCGCGGGATGCGTTGGTATTTGTTTCTTAATGCGTTTGAGAGTCAGAGTTAATGGCATCGATGAGCATTGAAGTGTTGTGCGCGTACGCTTTGCTTTTATAATAAAGAAAAACTCTTTCGCGGTATAGACGATTATTAAAGTCGTGTTTATTTTTTTATAGGTTGTAAATAATCTTTAAATATTTTCTCAACAACAACAAGAGTAATTTTAAATAATTTATTTTTAGATAACATATATATACACATACACTGCGCACACATATATAACTATATACGAGCGATAAAGTGAGCAATAAAACATTCTATTTGCGTCGTGTTTTATATTACAAGTTTTTAATAACAAGATATTACGCGCAATAAAACATACATTTCAATACCGGCATGAAAGAGAAAAAGAAAAATGAAATGTTTTGGTATATATAATATCGTAACATTTCCCAACGAATATAGTACGAATTAAATATACGAGCGAATGAAAACAAGTAAACTAGGTAATAACAGGCTCGTCGCCCTCACGTTCCGGAAACTTATATTCCACAGTCTTATTCCTCGAAGATAAAACCTAATTCGAAATAAAACTAGCAATAAAACAACGCGCGCAGACGTCACACCCACCCGTCCATTAATTCGAGCCATAAAACTCCGACAAAAGGCGACGTCGCTCCACCTCTTCGTCCCCCCTTTTCATTTCATTTATTCAACACATCACGACCATCAAAACTTTTTAATTGATTATACTCGCGCGCGTGTAACCCACAGTCGTCATTATGCTTCGTATAACGAAAAAGTATATATACTAAACTCTTCCCTACCTTCCCTATTCTCTAATATATAAAAGATAAAAGGCGCCATCAGGTGAAAAACGTTCGTTTGCAGCAGCAGTAGATATCTAATTATCATGTGCGCGTGTATTATACCACTCTCGCGTGTGTAGTATACATGCATGCGAAACTTCCTCCTTTATAACTTGCGAAGACCGAGAGAGAGAGAGAGAGAGAGAGAGAGAGAGAGAGAGAGAGAGAGAGAACGGTGGGAGGAGGGAATGGCAATTTCGCGGCGGTAATAGCCGGCACTTTGGGAAATCTGTAATAGTCACGCGCGCGCTCCTTGCGAATATATACCACAGAGCAGCAGCAGCAGCAGCAACGTCTTTTACGGTCTCGGTGAGGCTATATAACGAAGTAGGCGAACCGCAAGTTCGCTCGTGCGCGCGATTATATGTGCACGCGTGTGTATGTGTATGTGTGTATATGTGTGTGAACCACAATCACGACGGTAGTGAGCGGCGGTAGTGTGGTAGCGGCCTTCCGGCTTTTATATTCGCTCTTTTCGCGCTCGTGAAAACGCGACGACGACGACGATAGCGATGGTTTTGTCTCTTTTGTGCGAGTGAGCGAGCGGATCGATGAAGTGCCCTGTGTGCACGAGCGTCTAGCTATGTGTGACGCACGCGAGGTTCTCTTTACTAGCTCCTCTTTTTACCGATGTGCGAGAGTGGAATACGCAGCTCGTTGAGGATTTTAAAATGCGGGTGAGCTTTTTATGGCTGAGTTTCATGGCAGTATAGTGGAACAGAGAGAGAGTGAGAGAGAAAATTTTAGATGGGTTATTTCAAGGGTATTTCGCGAAATCGTTATAGAGATAAGGAATTTTCCTTTTTTTTAAAATTTGTACTATACTTGGTGGTAATAAAAATTTATATATTTGGGTTCTTAGAATGTTTAGGTAGAAGAAATACAGATGATTGTTCAATATAATAGCTTTTGAAAATATTTGTTTTTATCAGTTAAAGAAAGGCAATAATTCACGCGACATAATTCACAAACATATAATAAAAAAATCTCACAGTAGTTCGAAGAGGCTATAATATACGAAAACATGTGATTTATTGCATCAACTGGTGTAAAGCTTGCACACGCCTACCAGCTTTAAAGCGACAAAAATAAAAGAATTATAGACCTCTCACAGGCGCGTACTATTATATATATATATATTGGATGCTCAACTTCTTATTCTTACATTGAAACATCGCGCTTCCAATTAAAACTCGTATATATACCATACTGCATACACTCACACAATAACGCCAACGCGTGGTCGTCCATAAAAACGCCTATAAATAAAACGCTAACAGTTGTCATATAGCCCGTTTCTCCGCGTTCTCGGTGTGGTGTGTATGCACCGTCGCGCTTATATCGAGCCAATAAATAATAAACGGCTCGCGGAAACCGAACAAAGGCGGAGGAAGAAACTCGTGGCTCTACACACACACACACACTCTACTTGAAGAATAAGAAGGGAACTCACTGCAAGAGAATAAAAGCAAGCGTTCCGCATGCTCGAAAAAACGTGAAAGATATATATACACACACATATACGGTCGCGTAGTCATGAGTGATTTACAAAAGAGAGAGAGAAAGAAAGAGAGAATAGAGTAGACTATAAGAAAGACGTATACGTCTCGCGAAAGGCTCGTGTATAATGACAGCGTATGCGCCGTTGCCGACACCGCCGCCGGGGAAATCGACGGGAAAAACGGAGTACATGTATAGAGAAGAAGAAGGAGAAGGAGGAGGAGGAAGAGGAAAAAAATTACTCGCCACCGCGATGGAAAAGAGCGAGTCGAATATTCAGAGCGACGCGCGTCGTTTCCGCAAGCAAAGGCCGGTTATAGAGTATCGGAGAGCCGCGAACGGCAATTTATCGTTTATTTTATATGCGAGAGAGCCGCGAAGACCGATTGTACCGGGACAGAGAGAGAGATTTTCTTGGATGTGTATTATATACGAGACGCGCCGATAAGTTTGCGACTTTCGTCGCAAGGGAAGAAAAGATGCTTTTGTTACTGTTATACGCGTTCTTTTTTTATCTACGTGTTATGTAGTTTTGTTTTTCTTATAGTAATGTCTCAGTTATAACGTGGATAGTTTTTATGGATTTTCTGATTTTATATATGACTTATTGGGAAATTCGTTTAAAAAAATGTTAATTTCTTGCGAAAATATATATTTTTTTAATATACACTACTATATACATATATATACAAGATCTATTCTAAGTTGCCATAATACTCGGCTAAAATCCTCGTGAAATCTAAATTTCACTCGACGCCAAGACACGCGCCCAACCGAATCACCGCTCTGCTCGTATATATAGTTGGAAGCTCTCCTAATCAACCTTTCAGAAGCCAGTCGCGAGAATTTAACGCCCCTCTTTCTCGCCGACATATACATACTCTCTCTCTCTTAGCCACACATATATATATATATATTTATCACCCCTCCGGGAGAAACTTTGTCGGCACCCACCCGAAATATCACGTACACATGATATTCCGGCGCTCGAGCGAGCGCGCGCGCCTAATGGCCACGCCAATCGCGATGCTGGAAAGTGGCCAAGCTACACTACGCTTATATATATATACATATTATATACATGATGCATACAGTATATTTCACTAACAGTTCTCTTCGTTTCTTGTTTCTGTTGCAGCATGAAAGTCGAGTGCGAGAAGCTGGCGACGGAGAGGCTGGAGACCCACAGGCATTACGTTATGGTAAGGAGAAATTTGCAAGCAGAGGATGCAATGTGTATGTGTGTGTGTGTGTGTGTCTGTGTGCAGCTTTGAGTAATTGGCACGTTGAGCCAAATTTGCTTTTGCTTGCTTGTTGTTGTTGTTGGGTGTTCTGCATGCGCGCGTGAATTCGGGATGCTTGGGGGTTTGGTTAATTGAGCAAGTGATTGTTTATATATAGAAGATTGAGTTGTATATGAGAGAATTGAAAAGTCATGTATGTAAGAGGAACATTAAAGTATTTTACATTAAAGTAGTAAGGGAGAGATGTCATCAATCAAGTGTATAAAACTGGGACTGGAAAAATGTATAATTAAAGTTTAATTATATCGAGATAAGAATCCTTTCCGAAATTAGAACCTTGCATTTTTCTAAAAATACTTCATACTCACATATACATATATTCGTTGGTAAAGTGAAACATTCAAGCCCCCTTTTCATGCATTTTAAAACTGATAATTAAACTTGACATACTTTATCAACACTACTCGTATTACAGAAATAAATCACTACAGCATATACAAACCAACCTAAACGACAAATTAAAACAAAAAAAAAAAATACAACTACATCTACCCATATACAAAAAAAGTACTCGCCCTTCGAATTAGTTATAAACCCCTTTGGCAGTAAAATTAATTCCATTTCGAAAAAAAGCATCTCGAAAAATACTTTTAATTCTCGTCTTGTCGTCGTTCAACCCACTTCAACCCATTACACGCGGCAATTCAGCTGCTCTCGTAGTTTCGAACGACGGCGGCCGCGAAAAATTTGCATATACGTACAAGCTCCCGACCCTCTCAAACTCGACAACTCTCGCGCTCCTCCAAAACATCCCTGTGCGCTCTCAAATCTCTCTCTCTCTCTCTCTCTCTCTCTCTCTCTCTCTCTCTCTCTCTCTCTCTCTCTCTCTCTCTCTCTCTCTCTTTCCGCAAAAAACCTGCAACTACCACCACCACCACTACCTCCTCTTCTACCTACCTCTTCAAAAATACAACGAACCCTTGACCTAAATCCTACACATGTACATATATATAGTACGCTTGGTACAACCTCGTCGAGGACTTTTTCGCGCGCGCGTGTTTACGCGCCGTAATCGCGCGAGGCTCGCGTCTCGGGCTCTTTAACATTAATTGCATCCTCTTTGCGCGCAGGCGCACTGCAGCTACTACTACTACTACTCTCTTGGGAATTTCTTGCGAGCCTCGGTTTCCGCGTTATTATCCGAGGCCCAGGGAAGAGAGAGAGAGAGAGAGTAATTGCGCAATGAGGCACCGTGATGAACTGCACTGCTACGACGAAGATAGCAGCGGTAGCTTATTTGCTAGAAAGGAGGTTCCGCACACCGCCACCCGTAAAATGAAACGATTCGATCGTTGCTATAGCGGAGTAGTTGTTGTTGTTTTTTTTATATAAAGACTGGTAGTTTAGTGTATATAACGCGATTGAGGACGATGTTTTTGCATAAACTGAGCGTTTGTTAAGAGGTGGTTGACTACAGTAGTAGAAAAGTTGAACGAGAGAAGGAGAAGGAGGATATTTTAGTACGGTGACGTTGTTGTAAAAGGAGTAGCTGGGAATTTTTAATCGTTAATATTCATCAGTACAAATTATTACATTGCGTTATATTACAAAGGAGCAGCGGCTATAGATAGTAATCACTATTTATATATACATCGTGTTTGTAAAGATAACTTTCAGAAAGAAGCCGACGCCTTCGAAAAACTGATTAACTCCTTACCCGCGCGACACGCGATAATTACACCAGCTAGCTAGCGCGCGAGCTCGTTAACCATAATTACAACACTGCATTACTTCTTCCTCACTATACTCACGCCTATACCTACAGAAGAAAAAAAGGCAAACATATATACACACACCTCCTCTGTAATAAATATATACTATATATACAAAAAAAGCAACCGCGACGGTACACTCTTAGCATTAAAATCGACACCCATCGCGTGTCAGTTATACGCTAGTGGTATGGTAACGTTCATAGTATGTTCGGCGTCGCCTAATAGACGAGGCGCTTTCTCGTCTAACGAAATAATCAATCTCTGTTGGTCGTGCGCTTGCGTTCATACACATATATACACACAAGAGAGTTAGATCGTGCAGCACGTGTCGCGGTTTCCTCGCTCACAGCTGATAGTGCTACGATCACGATTCGTTATATATATATATTGTGAAAGCGAAGAGAAGAAAGAGGCCGATTGATCGATGGTTGTATGTTCAAACATATATATATATATATATATACACGAAGGAATAAGGCGAGAGGATCGAAGAGGCGCGAGGGATTATTTTTCTTATAGACGATTGACTTCGTTTACCGAGTGGTTTTTCTCCCTGAGGAGATAGACGTGGAGTAGCGGTTTGTTGGAACGATGAGGATGAGAAAGAAGGTTGTTTGGATACTTTGGAGAGCGAGTGAGCGAGGTTTATTTGAAGTGTAAAGTCGGATTGGTAGTTTCGAAGGTAGCTGAGAAAATATTGAATATTTTTAACGAAAATATGTAAAGATTGTTGTTAAATCATTTTTATTTATCTATGAATTTCTCAAGACGTTACAGATATATATAACTTTACAAATCCGATGGCCACAGTGAAAATTAAGTTTCACAAAATAACGAAATGAGCAGCCACAACTTCTATACGTAAACTCGAAATTTTCGCTCTCACGCGTGCTCGAGACTATAAAGAATAATAACTCAAGAGCGCGAAGTAGCTGACTGACAGATTGAGATAGAAATTCCGGCGAAGAGCGCAGTAATATATACATATATATATAGTAGCGTAGAAGACCAGCAGCTCAATAATGTACGAACATCTTCTCTCTCTCTCTCTCTCTCTCTCTCTCTCTCTCTCTCTCTTGCTGGAACAGCACCCGACAGCCGCCTCCGCCGTCGTCGTCGTCGTAGTCGTGCACGATATGCCTCCTTCTCCTCTTCCACCTCCTCTACCTCGGCACACTTTAATTGACGCGGAGGCGACTAGTTTAAACGCGATTAATCACGATGCCGCGGCAGCGGTGGTGGTGGTGGTGGTGGCGTCGGCGTGGGTAGAGTCGACGAGGGAGAGAGGAAGTCACCGAGTCGAAGATTTATCGGAGAGCTCGAGCTACCAGCAGATTAAACTTGATTGCTTCTCTCTCTCTCTCTCTCTTTCCCCTTCCTATTTTCTCTTCGTCTCACTCACAAGGAGAGAGAGAGAGAGAGAGAGAGAGAGAGTCGACGGATCGTTGCACGCGACATAATGAATCACCGCGCGGGGCTACGAGTACACACAGCCTGGGAGAGATTATCGGCTGGCTAATGCGTCGGTAGTCTAGTTGTAGAGGAGTTCGTTCGTTTTCTTTCTTCTCTCAAGTTTTTTTTTTATTTTTTCTTGTGCCACATGCTAGAGGTGTCTAAGTATATGGATGTTGTGTTTTTTTTTTCTAAGAGGAGTCATTTTGAAAACGTCGCGGTGAGGATAGAGGAGAAAGAATTGTGTAGAGATATATACGTATAGTGTATAATGGTTTGTAAACTCGCTTGGAAAATTGGGATTAACAAGGGGCTTGTATAGAGTTTTTTTTGTATACGGAGTGAAGAAAAGTGTATATATATATATATATATATATATGGGATGAGAAGGAATATATAGGGAAGTATCATGTTCAGAGCACTTATAGTTCATCCAGTGCTCTTAGTAATTAATTATACAATAAGTTTGTCGAAACCAACTCTTCCTCTCATCACAGAAAAAAAATACACTACCTCATTTCGATTAAAGACTTCGAAGAAGAACATAATTCCCAAGCTTTAAAATAATAACAAAGCGCCGCACCTTACACTTCCTTTCGATCCCAAAAAAAAAAAAAAACAGCGTCCACGATGACTAGCAAAAATTTCAATTTTCCAATTTCTCGTACCGTATCGTTCCCATGCACCATTCATAGTTACGCCCCTTCTTTCAAAACGATCCATTATACCTACTACGAAGCAAAACTCGCAAGCATACAACCACACAATACAACCTGCAGCTACATATATTATATACATACAAACAGACAACAATATACACGTACCCTGACTATATAAACGTGTGGCAGCATTGGATCGTTAAAGATGTTTGCCGAGTCAAAAGCAAGCGTTGAAATTGATCGTCCTCTCTCGAATTTCCAAATTCTCCTTCCAACCCTTATATATACATACTACGCTACTACCTCGTTAATTTCACCTCCACCTCCTCCTCTTCCTCTACTACTACCCTAGCTGCCCTATTTCCCTCTCGCGCGCTGATCGCGTGCAACGGAATGGTAACTTACTTACGGCGCAATCAATTCGGGTTATTACCGGACTAATGGCCCGTAAAATTAAGAACCCGAGAGAGAGAGAGAGAGAGGGGTAGGAGAAATCGTTTTCCATCTCACTCTCTCTCTCTCTCTCTCTCTCTCTCGCTATAGCCGATAGGTTTCCTTCCTTTAACAATACCGATCCCATTTCATAAGCGCGAGCGTAGAGCTATATAGCGAGTGAGCGAGCGGCGATTCCGATAAGGTTTATTAGTCGCTTACCCCGTAACGAGGCAAATCTGCTCTACTGCGTTCGCACCGTTTCTCTCCTTTTAGTATATTGGAGAGTATGGGCTATAGTGGTTTAGAGGTGTCTGTTACGTTTCCGAATTATTGCGTAACCAGGTTGTGCTTTCTTTCCTTTGTGTCAGAGTGGACGTTGTGGTTTGGTTGCGAGGTTTAACGGATAAAATGGTTTAATGTTCTTTTTACGTAATTATTGTTAGAGGTATATAATGAAGTTTAGGCGAGATTTTGGTAAATAATGGTTTGAAAGGTTGATATAATATCGAGATTTGCTGTAAATTACTTGAATATATTTCATTATATGTATATTACGTTTACCAAACGTATAGCGTTGACACACGCTCATATTTATTTAATGACTTTGTTATAGTAGTGCTTCATATTTAGAAACAAGCAAGCAGAACGAATGTTACATTGTATACAAACACATAGTTTGCACGTGCGAGTCACTTAATGACCTTATTATACACACCTAATTATTAACACAACTCTCTTTTATGTTTCAGTATTACGAAATGTCCTACGGGCTCAACGTCGAGATGCACAAACAGGTAATTAACAAAACTTCTTTACTCTAGTAACAAACATAAAAGAAAAACTTCCTCTTACACTTATTATATACCTAAAAATAAAAAATTACAAAACTAATCGTCACGATAATAGACACATGTATAAACGTATATCCTCGTCAATTACTATACCATAGCGCAACTCGCAAGCTGCGCGTCTTCGGCTTACATAAGCGCGTGTAATTTGATTTTCGCGCACGTGGGTATATAGCTATATAACACCAGTGTACAGTCGTCGTCGACAACGACGCCGGCTCGTAAATCACCGTGCAAATGTAGTTTTGTCATCGCGAAACTGCGAATAATATCGCGTGCACACGCGCGTACAGCTGTGAGCGAGCGAGTCGGAAATAACGTTCGCAAGAGCGAAGCAGAGCACAGGCGAGTTTATGGTGATGTCTCCGTTAAGGTATATATATGTAGAGATAGATTTCTTAAGAGGGGAAGTGCGTTGAAGGTCTAGAGGATTCGGTTAGGATTTATGGGGTTTCGTGATAAATTGGTTAGAGTGAAAGGGTATATAGAGAGTGTGTCTGTGTGTATAATTTAAAAATAAATACTGTAGGTTTATATGTCTATAATGTTTCGTATGTGTGTGTGTGTGTGAGTATAGTTAAAATTATTTTATCATAAATTTTGAATATGTCTACGCGTGTACTGTTCTATTGGAGGACATTAATTATCAAGTCACTTTCCGAAAACACAAATATTCGAGACTCACATACAAGTTTATTTTACGAGAGAGAAACAGCAAATTGATAAAGTTCGTTAAGAATGTTTCAATATTTTTAGAATCTACGTCGGAAAAGCTTATATACCATAGTTTAAAATAAAACGATATTTATAGATACCGAAGGAATGTTAAACAATTGGTCCAATAATAATCTTTCAAAACAAGCATAAATATAGACACGCACATACTACGAACATCTCAATTAACTCTATACCAACTGCTTTACCCTTAGAATAAAAAAAAATAGCATCTCACGTATAAATAACAAATACTCGGACAAATTTTCTCCCCTCAACGATGAAAATCCAACCTCCCACTCGCTAAGTGGATTCCAACTCCCTTCTCGCCGAATCTTCTCTCTCTCTCTCTCTCTCTCTCTCTCTCTCTCTCTCTCTCCAGGAGCGATAACGCGCGGGGTAATTACTTTTACGAGGAGGATCGCGCGCGCTCGCTCTTGCCCGGGTTCTCGATTAATAGCGCCTCACCCGCGCGTACTGCACCTGCCACTTAACGCTCGAGCAGCTCCTTTCACTAGCAGAAGACCAGCTGCACGAGATAGAGAGAGAGAGAGAGGATATCGCTCGCAAGTCCGAAAATTCGATGACGGGGGTTAGGGTACTGGGGGAGATGAATTAATTGAGTGGCGGTGGTATGGTATAAGGAAGGGAACGATCCAGGGTTTCGAGCAAATGAGTGAGAGTTTGAGAGAGAGTTCGAATAGAGTGGCTTGAGAGATTCGAGTTTTATTGGTTCTTTTTTTTTTCTTTCTTCCTTTCACATTTTTCATGGTCGCAAAAAAAAGAGCGGAACTAAAATAACGATATATATACCGATGTATAAAAAAAACCACCCATAAAATTCTTTTAGATAATATACACAGCTGCACTCTTTTATAACGGCACTTTAACGATTCATTTCACGCGGTTTTCGTTGTCTTTCAAAAATCAGCGCTTTCTGCGATGAAAGCTGGATCGATAAATGACTGTGTTTTTATATACCACACGGCGCCTCTGTATAATATACATTCACATACCGCACCACTGTGGTTATAAAAAAAACCTGAACCAAACCAAATTACCCCGCGTGTCGTCGCACTATAGGCTCTTTTTTTTACTCTCGGTTAACGCTCTCCGCGGCCGCAAGTTAAATCTATTATTAACGCGCGAGATTCTTCGCATGGGGCAGACATACAAAAACTGCTATGCTCACAGCCAAGAAAAATATAACACACATGCGTTCCCCAGTAGTATATATATGTACGAGCGGTTCCACTTTTAAAGCGGTGCTGGGTAGTCAAATAACTCGTAAAGTATATCCCTGAGCGACGACGTACATATAAGCTCTGAGAGTTTAGATTTTTGAGAATTTAGGGGACCTCGATGATGGTTTGCGTTTGTATGTGTATATATATACATCACATACCCGTCATGTGTATGTATATACTCGGGGTGTGGCTCACATGGATCGTTTGAGACGCGGATGTATTTTTTTTTGGAGCAGAGAGAGAATAAGTCGAGAGTTTAGAGGTTGGGTTGTAAGAGGGTGACGGAGATTTACAATTAGGAGGAAAAAAAGACGTTTTTTTTTCTTCTTTGTATGTGAGTCTGTGTGTTCGGGTGTTTGAGAGATGCGGTTTATATTAAATAGAGTATATGCTGGTAAACAGAATAAGTATAAGAGTATACATAAACGTCAGGAGAAAATGTATTTCGAAAAATTATTTTTAAACATATTTCACGTTAGTGTATAACACGATGATATTTAAATTTCTCAATCTTATGCCGAGCAAATGAAACGAGCGATTTATAACATTACCGAAAATTATGCAAACACAATGCAATAAAGTTTCCTACAGATGATATTTTTTTTTTTACGTATCGTGTAAATACTAAATTTTGAAACGTAAATACAAGTTCCTTTCACGTATTTTTGGACAATTCATCATACTTAAACACTAAAACATATAATTTAAGCTTCTTATCGCAAGAATTCACGTTTCATCAAACACCAATACACTAAAATTCCTGAAATTTCAAATAATCATCTAAAGTACCAATCTATTCTAATTAAAAAAAAATATATATATGTACAAATTCATTCTCTTCAACCAAGCATATCGTTAAAAATCATTCACGAGAGTATCACATCAGCGCTTAATCCCAACGCGTGATTCACTCTCCTTCTTCCTACTCCTCCTCCTCCTTCTCTCACTTAACTCTCACAATCTCGAAATGTTTGCCGAAGGCATTCGAGCGTTTTGAGAGCAGCGGCAGCAGCGGTGAGTGAGTGAGTGAGAGAGTGGCTGAACATCGTACAGCAGTAGCAGCAACGGTAAGAGACACACAGAGCAAACACGCTTTCGCGCGCAATTGTCGAGGCAAGCTGCTGCTGCTGCTGCCGCTGCTTTTGATAAATCAGAGAGCGACGCGCGGCTTCTCTCCTTAACGATGTTTACGGGATGAGAGTGAGGAGAGATAGAGAAGAGAGGAGTTTCAGAAAGTCGACGATTCCACGGAGCTAATGAACGCGAGATAACGCGAGGTCTTGGGTTTTGGTCGGTCGGGCGCGTGGTTTGATGAAGTGGAGGTGAACGAAAATTAAGTGTTGTTTGAGGGAATTCGAATTTCAATGTGGTTTAACAAGTGTGTGTGGTATAGTAGGAAATTTATTTGAGTAGTTAATAGCTGTGTGATATTGATTTTTTCTTTCTCAATCATGAGTGTTTTTGTTATTTGAATGTAAAAAGTATATCGTATTTGTTTTTTCTTTCATACGTCGTATGACAAAGATTGATATAATTACTCCGCTATATATGTATAATAACTATAATTAGAATGAATAAATATAAGTATCCGAATATTTATAATGAGTCAGTTCATTAAATACACTGTGAGAATGACTTAACATTCGCATGATTTGCCACTTATGATTGTTTAATGATACGTGCATGAAGTCACCGGTTTCGCATGACAAGAGAAAAAAAAATTTAATTTACGTAATTTATTCAATTTTTTTTCTCTCTTTTCACGGTTAATTTCACCTGGATCGAGTGACATCGTTTCATAAGCAATCAAAGTATATAATTAATTTCCGTTGGCACTGCAAACAGAAAGTTCCACCCTCCCCCCCCCCCTCCAAAAAAATGTTCTTATAAACTTGAAGCAAGAAACACCACAACCGCGCACACTTGCGAAAACATTTAACCGTCAATTACGTCAAAATAATTATTGCTCGAAAAATCTTTATTAATGACCTGACAAAATTATATGTTTTCGACGTGCACACACTTCAAACATTTAATTTTTCAATATTTCGTTATGTATATACATATACGTCGAGACATTATTTTTTTACCACATTTTTATATACATCCTCGTTGCACCATTTTTATATATATATAAATGGAATTAACTCACAAGCAAAAATGAAATAAGAACCGCAATATAAAAATACCTACGTGGACGCGCACTATAAATAAACTCCCGGAATTGTACAGATACACACATACTCTTTTACCCAAAACCCGACATTCACAGTACGACGGAAAAAATTTACAACCCCGCACGCATAACTAAACAAAGCGCCGCGCATATATATACATATATGTATACACCGAAGCTCGCGTATACGCGTATACACCGGGAATGTCATTAAAATCGTTAACGAGTCGAGCGCGCAGCTCTGATGTTTGCTAAGCCTTCGGATTCGCACTCAACAGCGCGAGCTCTTACACTACTTTTTGCCACGATTGCGTCATGCGGCACTGGCGTTTGCATATATATACGAGTTTGCACAAATATACGTACAACCACATACGTATATGTATATACGTATATATATATATACATGCAAAAGCAGCAAGAGAATCCGATACAGGAGAACAAAAAAGAAGAAGCACACGCCGTCGCGTTGACGCGAGATTTTAACGCGCCCGAAAATATTTAAGTGGGTCGTGTGTGCTGTGCGCACGCGGGTATATAACATACACAACCATAACGTCCTTCTTGCGAAACGTGGTTCATATGCGCGTGTACGTTATACATTCACACACGTACTAGCCAGCGATGAAATGCCTCTTTGTCCGTAAGATAAGCACGAGTTAAAAGCGCATGAGTGTATGTATATATGTATATATGTATGTGCTTGGTGTATCCGGTCGGTGAATATTAAACGCGCGTCGATTTTGCTTATAATCGTGCGGTTAATGGGAGGGAATTAGCTTCTGAATTAACTTTACAATAGTATTAGCGTATATATAGTTCTTTGCTTTTTGCGTATAAACCGTTGTTGAAATATATATATAGCCATTTCTTTTCGTCCTATATACCTATTTCAGCTTATCTTCTTTTCCTGTTTGCCGTAATGGAACATTTTATTCTCACAACAAATATTTATATACGAATTCAGTCTATCTGATAAAGTATATATATATGTGTGTGTGTATCCTGCGTCATATTAACGAGGTCTACTTATACGATTTTACGTGACTAACTAGGTAATAGATACACATACACAGACGTAACGAATGACGAAATCGCGCGAGAAAGAGCTTTTCCCCTCATTTCGGTTTGCCTTTGATGTGTATATAAGCTCTGGTAATGATCTCGGATTACCGCGAGATCTTTGCGTAGTTTTAACAAAAGCGAGGATAAAAATAAAAAAAAGTATAATAATAATAATAAAAAAAAACGATTTAGACTAGTATAAAAAATAAAAACGAAAAATAACTAGATGATAAAATTTTTATCTTCGCGTAAACACTCATAAATCACGCCAGTGTGGTTCGCCACGACGTGTGTGTATATATATATATACACACATATACACACACTCACGTTGCATCATTTTTCGAGAAAAATGCCTAAAATTTTAACCACATGTAAATAATGGCACTGTCTAAACATTGGCGCAACTCCAGCGAGATTTATGGTTCTCAGCTGGGGTAATTATATTTAAATTCCGTGTATATTTAAAGCGTAGTATACTCGAGTTTATTTGTTTTTCAAACACTGCTATTTTCCTCTTTCTGTGTGTGTCCGCGCGTACAATATATATTTATTTCTCGGGGCTCAACTCAATATTTTATCGTGCGTATATATAAACGGATCTATATACTTATATTAAAACAGATAATAATACTTTATTGTCGTTGAAATTTCGGGTATTAAAAAGATATATAAAATGTCGAGTATACAGATATATTAAATCTTAATCGTTGTACATATATAAATGCTTACGAAAAAAGCTGCTTTATTTAAGTATACAGATAATATGTTTGATAACTAAAAGACAATAATCTCTCAAATCATGAGTACCCTAAGATTTCTCTTCTAAGAACGTATCACATTACCACCTGATTAAACAAAACAAAAAAAAAATCCAAATCTAATCGATCATAGCGTACCTAAAAAAACATTCCTCAAAACTCATCCGTATATATACAGAACCAATAATCTTCCTTGCCATATCGGCAATCCGAAACTTTCACAACTCGAAGAGTAAAGATAATCTCTCTCCTCTTTCTCACTTCTCTCGTACAAGCATTCGTGCACGCTTCCGAGCGACGCTCAGTGACTGCTGTTGCTTGCTGCTAACTCCCACACGTGATATGTAAAACCGTAAAATAAACGCCGATGCTTTCGCGAAAGCACATAAGCACTTGTTTTCACAACGCGAGTGCGCGGCTCGACAACCGTAAAAGAGATTTCTGCACTTCGTTATAGCCGGGACGCGGAGCAACGTGCGCACGTTTATATTCTCTCGCTCTCTCTCACGTACGCGCGAAAGCGACGAAAATAGAAAATTGCCTCGTTGACAGGAGATTCGCGGCTTGGAAATACAGCGCAAAGTCGGTGAGTATATAGAGGATCTTTGAGCTTTCTCTCTCTCTTCTCTTCTCTTCTCTTCTCTTCGTACGCGAACGCCTTTATGCATTCTCTGTTTATACGCCGGGAGAGAGAGTTTTTATCAATTTCCGCGGCGTGGATTTACGCTTACCCAGGGGTTTTGTTTTGTATACCGTTAAAGTGCGGACCGAGGTTACGGTTGATTTATCGGGTAAACTTTCCTTGGATTTTTTAATAATTATTTTAAGGAAGTTATGCATTGTGAAAATATATATGAAAGATTAAATGTAAATATATGTGGTTATAAAGTTATTAATATTTTAATGACATGACAAATAATTCATATGTATAAAGATGGGTTTTCAAATTTGAAATTAATATCATATCGAAATAATTATCCAAAATAAAGAATTCTTTATTAATATGAAACATTTTGTACAAGAAACAAAATAGTTTTAAAATTCTATAGCGAATAGTTAAAATAACAACACAGTTACTTAAATCATTCCCCGAAAAAACATCGATCCGCTCAATTATACCCGAACCAACAACCAGAACTCAACACGCACAATCTTGCACTCACATCATTCTCCCTTACACTTTCTCATCAACTTTCAAATCACGTGGTACCACACATGCCTCGTCGCTTATACATAACCACATCAGGGCGTCGATCATCGATCGCGCGACTCGCATGTTTTATTGACTATCCGATATAAGGCGCGTGCGACTATATACCGGAAGCTTATACACGTACATATACTTTTATCTTCTCTCTATCTGACGTCAGAGGCCAGCGATCGTGTCTACGGGGAAAAATGCCCGGTACACAACACCCAAGAACAGTGAGAGCGGAAAAGCAAAGGCTTATGTATAATATGTGTGTGTGTATACACTCGAAGAATTATAAATAAATGAGGGGAACGGTGAGATTGTATTTTTAGCTGATGCGCGTTGTTTATGAGGGTGTAAATATAGATTGATTAGAGGAACATTCTATCTTTCTTTTTCACTCAATCCTTTTTTTTTGCTCTCTTCTCTAAGTTGACGTGTATATATACAACGGCGATAGGTATAGTTTATAAATTTTTCATTTATAATCTCCACGTCGACGTAAAAATAAGCTCGCGCAGAATGAATATTTATGCGTGATAATGGTTTCATTTATAAAGAAAGTCACCTTTAATAGCCTCTCCTCGAGCGCGTAATATAATCTTCGACGACGCAAAGTGGGTTACCACGTGTGGTAGTAGTAGTGGTGGTGTGTATATGTGTAGGTACGGGTATATAAGAGTTAGCTCGCGCTGTAATATTTCGAGTCGACGCCGCGGGGCATTAAAAAGAAAAAACCGTAATTCACAACATGCCGTAAAACATTTTATCACTATACGCGCCGCCGGCGAAATAAAATCCGCAAGCGGTACATGGTCGCACACATACTAAGAGAGAGAGTAAGAGAGAGAGAGAGATGATGACGGTCACGAACGTCGAGATGCGTGACCTCCGCATTTTTCTCAAAACTGTTTCGAGAAACTCTAAATAAAAATTTATCTGTCAAACTTCTTTTATGCGTATATATATACCCATTGAATATAACCAACCTTTTCGATACCTATACGAAAATAAGTTCGTTTATTTTGACATGAACGTTGAGTGATGTGACGTTTACGTCTTAAGAAGTTTCTTTCCTATTTTCTATTTTAAAAATGTTATTTAGTATATATATATTTTTTTTTAATCACGTTAATTTTCTTTGGTTTCAGACGGAAATATCGAAGAGACTTAACGCAATTATCGCGCAAATACTGCCGTTCCTATCGCAGGAACACCAACAGCAGGTGGCCACCGCCGTCGACAGGGCGAAGCAGGTCACAATGACAGAGCTCAACTCGATAGTGGGTGTAAGTATCTTTATTATTCTCCAATCAACATTTAATAATCATATATATTTAATCACATCATTAATCAAAATATATGAAAAAATTGAGTAACATAAGCAATTAGTTCAACGACTTGTATCGTATAAGAATTTCATCCATCTATTAAAAAAAGCCGTCGCCATTATCAAAGGCTAAAGTAAAAGTATTCGACAAGATTTCACCATCCTCTGAACATCTTCAATATTACCACCTCGAATATAATATTATTAACTCACTTAATCCAACCTTCTCTCACCCTCTCGTACCTAAAAGACATTAAAACTCGACGACCTCCGCACTTCTCTCCCATCCACGACAAAAAAAACCTGAACACGAAGGAAAATATCGATGGGCTAACACAGGCGACTTCCGGTGCTTCATGAAAAATTCATTTATTCAAATGCGCGCTCGCCTCCCTCAGTCCCGCCCTCTTAACGAGCGAAAGGAGAGAGAAGAAAAAAGAAAGAGAGAAAGCTTCGGCGAATATTCGGCGCGAAAAGGGTGTATTACGAGGGGAATTACCAGGAGTGTGAGAGAACGAGTATAGGGTATATAAATCGCTGAGGCGCACGCGCGAACGCGATTAGCCGCGGCGTTAATTCGTATTTGGCGCGCCGCTACGCCAACGGAAACTCGCCTCCTCCTGCTTCTATACGCCACGCGTATAACAATGATTATCAATCGATCCGACGGCGGCTGCGGTGTGACACGCGGTGATTCCACGTGCCTGGGTTTCGGTTAGTATAAATGTATATATATATATATATACACTATACGTGAATACAGTGAATTTTCAACGAACGGAGTGGTGGTTTTGATGGTGTAAAGCCCTGAAAATATTGTAGAGAAAATTGCTTATATTTTTTAGAAATACTGTATTTAGAAGCGACGGGAAACCTTCGTTTACAGCAGTACACGGTTATAAAAAAATTTATTCATCAGAGATGCGCGTTTAAGTTTTAAAAGCTAAATTAACCATTCGTTCACGGCTGTCGTCGTTGTGTTTTTTCTCTCTCTTTCTCTCTCTCTCTCTCTCTCTCTCTCTCTTCTGTATGTGTATTTAAAATGCGAAACTGCAGGTGTAATAAAAATACTTATTCAGCTGAATCATAAACTACAGTCGATCGTAAATTAAAGCGGCATTAAAATGTTATAAAACCGTAATAAAAATACATGCACACAGCCTTCGGTTTATTACTGAAAATAAATAATGTATCGGGAGCGCGGCTGATGCATTTAACCAATAAAATTGTTTATTAGTCGACGAAAAGTTTCGCGCGCGTCAACGTTTGCGTTTATATATGCACTGAAACAAGTAAGCAAGCAAGCAAGCAAGCAAGAAAAAAAAAGAATGATTATTTCATATCACACGTGCTCGATGCGCATATATACACTTATAATCTTTATCCACTTTCACCGTATGTATATCTCGTACACCAAAACAACCATTATAACACGTGGACTTCAACCGCAAATAAACTCGGCCTGTCACGCGACAAGCGAACCAAAAAAAAGCAAGCCTTTCTCCAGCTAATTCATTCATCACTCTCTCTTTCCTCTCTCCCTCTCTCTTGCCGTTCATTTTCCGCGTTCCCCTCGACTTATTTCGCAGTCCGCGAACGAATTACCTTCCTCACTATACGTACACATACACATAGCTTGTGTAGCACTAGCGCGATAAGCGCGCGTATATATACCGTCGAAATTGGCATTCGGCCGTCGCCTCGCATAATTGAGTTCCGAGTTGCTTCTCGACACGGACACGACGGGAATAATTCCGCGCGCCAGCGGCATCGAGGTTCTCTCTCTCTCTCTCTGCTATACGCGCGCGTTTCCTCTTCTACCATCATGCCGGGCTTTATTAGACGCGCCGCTGTGGCGACGGTATGTATATATATGTATGTATATGTATGTATAATGCGCAACGGCGGTAGTGGTTCGCTCTTGGTGCGAGGGTAGGTATATCGATGAGACGGCGCGTCGCGACGTGCCGTGTGTTTGTATATTATATACGATATATGTATATAGGTATAGGTACTCGAGTCTTCTTTTTTCGAGCTTAAGTATGCGAGAGAGGAGTTGTAGTGTATCGAAGGTGGAGAGTTGATTTCGTTGCCTTTAGAGGTGGGAAAAAAGTTGTTACGCAGTGTCTGATATCTTTTTTTTTTTTAAAGTTTATCGAACTTTCGAGTTTATAAATAAATGCATATGCGGTGATGGTTGGGTTTGAACAAAATTTTGAGATGAAAGGTTTTGTATTTGAATTTGAAACGTAATGAATATCAGTATTATTCGTATATATACATTGTTTTGAAAGCATATACGGAAAACAGCATGAATAAAAAAATAAAGTTATCGCCTATATACGTAAAAATAGATTTTATTTTTGAATTTTTTCATGCCACGTCATAACAAATTTACATTCTATATATATATACAACAGAATTTTATGCGAGCAATCATAGTCTGCGAATACAACTGGCATTATACAGATTTTATTCATATTCACATACGTTTTAAAAGATTATAAAAAAAAAAAAATAAAATATTTTCAAATACCGTATGGTTCCAGTCCATCCACCCATTAACTGATTTTTCATCAATTTTTTAATCGCCTAACTACACAAAACTCTCGATTCACAATCATTTTAAACAACGATCAGCAACGCGATTCCACAAAAAAAAAAAGATCAACAGGGATGCAACCAAATCCACCCACATAGAAGCGTATATAGTGACGGTAAAATGAAAACAATCATTCCGGCCATTAAAAAAGAGCTACTACTACTACTACTACTACAACAACATACCGGTATGCGGACGCGCTCGCTTGAGCGTATCGCGTTTCGCGAGAGCTCCGTTCTCGCACAACCGTAACATACGTATATCCGGCTATATATGTGCACCGGTTGGTAGGGATTTATTTATTTACGCACTGCTCGATGCCGAAGAATTTAGCGCATCACCCGTGTACGCGTATATACGCGTGCCTTTTGACCGATGCGGCTTATCGTCGCGTTAAATCTGTGCTACTATACCGCACGCTTCATGTGTATGTGTATATATATACGTGCGTGTGTGCGATCGAATTTCCGTTGTTGATGGGGAAAAGCGCGTGGAACGATCTTTGATTTGATTAATGAATTTCGAAACGTTGAGGGAGTGAGAGAGGATATAATGCGTAGTGTTTTTTTCGATTCGTGTTTGATGATTTTCAATCGATGACGAGGTGGAGAAAGAGGTGTATAATAATGAGTGTTGGGTAATTGGGAGACTCGCGTGTGTATAGGATTGATCGTGCGCGTTATTTTTGTCATGTGTGATTTTCGGTATTAATAATGCGTCTATTATTGTACGGCTTCATTTTGTAGAATCAATTCTATACAATTATACGTATTATAAGGTTACCGATCAATATATATATATATCTACGTGTAATTATTATATGTATATTATAAATTGTGTATTGTAATGATGATAATAACACGAGAACGCAACCGTTACATTATATTTAGTTAAATATTAACGACGATTATATTCCACAATTAAAAATTAAAAATCCTCATTAACCTACATATTATACCATATCGAATAAAATTGCCTTCTTCCGCGTATATATATACACACGATAATCCGGCATTTAACTTACATCACATCCTGTTTCTCAAAACATCACACGCTCTATCAAATCCATCAAAACCTATATATCCACCGACGCATCTAATGCTTAACGCCGAAAACATTAAGCTCCACGCGCGTCGTCGTCTTCCTCGTCAAAAACTCGCTCAACCGACGTATCATCATCGTATACTACGCGACGGTATAATAACGGCTCTATTAAAGAGGCACGATCATCGTATATATATGTGTGTATATAATATACGCGTCGTGTGACGTGTATTCATGCGACCACGCGCTCGTATATGCTGCCAAGATATGCCACCGGGTGAATTAACTTGGTATACGCCCACGATGAGCGTGTATATATAAGCGAGCGTGACGTTTTTAATCGGCTTGATTGCTGGTTATTATATGTATATATATATATTTCGGTGAGAACTAAACGCGTATATAGCCGGTGTAATTTGGCGATGTTGAGGTTGACGGTTGACGGATTATGTTTAGACATGTGTTTTAATACGTATAGTTTATGATTGTGAGTTGGATTAATTAGAAGTAGTTTAACGGATAGATAAACAATGTTGATTTTTTAACTATAGTATAGAATATGAAACAACAAAGTTTCTAACATTTTTCATTTACTTCAAAAATATAAAATTGAAAATTTCCATCATTCCAAACGATAAATATTCAAAAACTTTACTTATATATAAAACCAAAACGTTTTCTTTTCACATTAATCACCATGATTTCCCACTACAAACCATCCTTTATATTACTCCCTCGTAGTTATTCCAACTCCAACCCATATACACCCTTCAAAAATCTCTTTACTCTCTCACTCACCCTCCGCCACCTAATTTCCGTCATACATCCGAGTTTACCGTACATGCTCATCGCCCTAAACACACACACACATACACATATGCGCGTGTGTATTACGTATAAGACGTGCACACGCGCGTGGTTGTGGGGGTGGGAGGTGAGAGCGTGTCGGCATTCCGCGAACACGCGCGCCCGTATTATAGCCCCGGGATTACGCGGCTCTACTACACGTGTCGGACTCTGCATTATGGGCTGAGGTGTCGCTGGTACGCTTCCACGTGTGTCTATATACATATATATATAGTCGCGTGTCAGGTTGAGTGTGAGTGGAGGGATGATTTTGTAGGCGATTACGATAGAAGCGGCGAGAGAAGAGGGAAGAAGGGATGATGGGTGTATAGTGTATAGTGTGTCTTTGCTGATGATACAGGAGATGGGAAAGGTGAATGCATGTGTGTGTAAGAGAAGGGTGAGAGAGAGAGAGAGTAAGGTTGTAGTCTCGGATGGCTGGTTACGCGCTTGCGCTCTACTATACTATAGCAGAGGGAGAGTTTGGCTTTCGGAGCCTGTCGGAGTGATGTAATGCGAGCGAACAGTGATTGTTACAAGGTGGATTAGGCGCTCTCGTGCGGTATATGGTCTCGGGTTCAGGCTAAAGGTGAACGTACATGTGTGTGTGTGTGTGTGGGGCTGTAGGTGGGTAAAGATGGATTTCGATGACTTTCGTGTATGGGATAATGCTTAGGATATAAAAGAGTCGTATATGATATTGAGATACACGTAAATATTAGTATCAGTACTCACAGCGTATATATTATTTTAGTCTGATTATAATTGAAACTCATTTACGAAGATTAATATTTCATCCAAATTAGTATATTGTATACACTGATTGAAATTTCGTACGTATAATAATCAGCGTAATGAATTTTAACGTACCCTCACTCCGCTATCCTTATATCAATCCATTAAATAATTAAATTAATTCCAACAAAAATCTACCTCACTCTATCTCCCCAATACACACCGACTTCCGTAAATGAGTTCTCGATCATCGAACAAAAAAAAAAATTATCTTCACCCATACATTATACATTATACATACGACAAAAATACATTTCTCTCTAAACCTCGTAGAAGCGAACTCAACGCGACTTGCATCGTGCAGAGACGTATCCATAGACATACAGATAGAGAGAAAGAAAGAGAGAGAGAATCAGGCAACGAGACAACAAGTACATAAGGGAGAGACAGAGCGACGCTAGATGTGCACGGGATTGTGTAGTATATAAGGGGGGAAAAGGGGGGAGGAGCATAGGCGAGCGCGCGCGCTTCTGTCGGTTTGCTCGCTCGCTCACTCGCTCGCGCCAAGCCCATGAATATGCATTACTCGGTAAACAGGGGTTGAATCAATATTTCGTTTAATAACACGGCTATACGGCGGAGAGCCGGCGTATATATATATAGTTTCTATGCAGAGCTTGCCACCGTCGTCGGCGTCGTAGATGCACGCTTGTACCTACCTCGTCGTCGTCGTCGTCGTCGTTGCTCGCCGCACGGCTGCTCGCGTGTGTATATATATATATATATGTATACACACACACACACACACCGCTATCTTCTTCCCTTCCTACAGTAGTATACGCTCGAACCAGAATCTAACTTTCCTCCGTCATCTGCGCTATACTCTCTCTATCTGTCTCTCTTTGGCCTGCTTTTCGGTGCAGCGTTCGATCGCAACCTGAGGTCGAAGAGAATGTTTGCCACTGAATTGTTGAAGATAAGGAGGGTAGTAGATACGAAGCGGTGAATTTTAACGTGTGCTTGTCGAGGGTTCGGTCTATGAATTTGATTTTCGTGGTGAGACGAGTAGAGATTGAAAATAGCATTGTTGGATTAGGGAAATCAGCTTGTATATACGGTTAGTGTTTACACGCAACGGCAATCAGTTTGCTTTAGGGTATATAAATTTGAATTTTATTATAACTATAAGTATACTATATACTCCTATTGTATAAATTCATCGTTAGCATTTTACGTAGAAAACAAATAACCGCGGCGGCTAATAACTTTTATAAACAAAATCCCTCGTACAACCCCCTACATATTCTATATACCCTACTCACACCTTATGCCCCTCTATACTTCCCCCCTATTCCTCTGCAACCAAAGTTTGTTTCTACCACCAGTATACCCAGGCATCATCCACTATATACATTATACACACACGCGCGTGTGCACACCTTTCACCCTCCGCTGTCACAATACCTCATCCAACCCCTCACCCTTACTATACCGTCGCCTGTACAATTGTTCCGGTTTTTTTTTTCATCAGCCACTCTTTCACCCTTCTGTATATATATCTTTATACCTACACGCACGCGAGTCGCACCTTAGCTGTGTCACCTATAAGGTATATATACACACACGCTATACAACGTACATCCATTTCCCACGTATATATTTTATACACCAGCGACTGCTACTACTGCTACTCTCTTCCCCCCTCTGGTCTATTATTCACGGCGCGTTAAGCCTCGTTTGGGACTATTACGCTTTCCTTTCGTGAGTCGTAGTAGCATTGCCGTGCGAATACCAATGAAACCAGCCACTATATACCGACGCTCTTAATCACGCTCAGGAGTGTCTGTGTGTGTATATATATAGATGTGTTTTCCCTCTTCGAAGGAAAGAGAGAGAGAGAGAGAGAGAGAGAGAGAGAGAGAGAGAGAGAGAGAGCGAGCCAGGAAAAGGTTCGTTTTCCTTCGCTGGCTGTGTAATGAGTCGGAGGGGGGGAGAGAAGGGAGTGGATAATTTTGTACGTGCGTATACGCGGTCGTTCCAGTCCGCCTGATGAGAAACAGACGCTGTGAATGCAAGATAGGAATCGTTGGGTCGAAGAAGTGTAAGAAAGTTTGGGAGTATGGAGGAAGGGTCTTTCTATACTGTAATGCTACTTCTTAGAGTTCTTTTCTCCTACTTTTTGAGAGATTGTTTCGTTTGAGATTGCCGTTGAGTGTGTCCAACTATAACTGTGTTAAAGTAGATGCTAAATAAGAACGCAGTGGCTGAGGCTTACGAGTAGTAATTGATGAATTAGGATGTCCATAGCATCGTGGTTTATGAATGAAATTTTCCCACTTGAATATATTCAATCATACTAATCCTATTACTAACCGAAAAAATCTGTACCACTGCATTCACGACTAGTATACGTTCTACATCCCACAGTTACCCGTAATTTTCACAACCCATCTATACATCCACAAAAACATCACCCAATATATACCAACCTCGCGCCCCAAATTTCCCATCATCATGAACCCTGTGTATTTCCTCTCACCCTCTTTATACTTGTTACACACTATACCCTCGTACACGCGTCTAAGTACATATACATATACATCGCACACCTCCCTTTCTCTATCTCTCTGTCTCTTTCACGCAAAAAGGATCATCGTCCACGTAGGACGTCAGCGGGCGAAAAACGCGTAGAGGGTTGTTTCGACCCGTACATATATATATATATAGGTAGCCACAAGGGGGATATAAAGCCTCGACTTCCCGCGTATATAAACTCTCCCCCTACCTCTCGACGGACGAATTACAGGCTTGTCCGCGTGCGTCGTACACGTGTACATACGTGTATAATCGTGCGCGTGTCCCGTGTACACAAGCTGCCGACGCCGCTAGTAAGCTCAAGGGCCACTCGAATATGTATATGTATATATATGTATATATACAAGCATGTGTGTATATGTGGGTTTCCTTTTTTGTGTAGATATATATATACGGGGGTGGAAGGTTTTATGAGGATGCTACGTCGAGGAGTTTGCCCATGTGTATTTATATATGTATAGGTGAAATTGGCGTGAGTTTGTGGTATAGGGTGAATTGAGAGAGACGTCAAGATTTTCGGTTAGTATTTATGGGGCTTTTTTACTATTCGTTGCGGATTTGTCTATTCCCAACGATGTTCTATAATAGACGCGTGTTTTACCTTATATTCTATAGTAATTCACTGTCTAGTCCGAAAATATACATTCCACAACTGGTCAAACATTCACCACACACATACAAGTGACCAAAGAATATTCATTCTCTCCGACATGAAAAAAAAAACAACAACGCACGTCGTATACATTTGCTTTTACCTTTTTTTCTGTCTGTCGACAAGCCACACCACAACGTAGATCCGCTATGTTTACGAGCAGCGGACACAAAGATTTACACACGTACAAACACCGAGACGCGCGCTTTTATATATACATATATCTATATAGTTTTAACTCTCTCAGTGTATATGTGTGTCCCTAAATTGTGCATTTATCGCGCGAACCATTCGCCGTGGCGTGTTAATGGCGAATTACTCGAAATGGGTTTGTCTTTTTTAGACTTGCAAATGAAGGCATTATGTGTGCAGCCACCGCATGAATTTTCGGTGAAGAGAGGATAGCAGCGATTCGCGCGACTGTAAAAACGTGCGCGAGCGGGTAATAAAAATCTCCGGGTGACGTTAACTGGATGGAATAAAAAAAAAAAAAAAAAAAAAAGAAACCGTGCCACTGCGCGGTATAGTAGCGGTCAGTTGGAAACCAGCCAAAATAGAAAGGTCGCCTTATTACCTTTAAGAGAGGTAGAAAGAGAAAGAGTGAAATGTTTCGCAGTCGACAGGTTTGAATGCAGATTCACACTGATTTAATCACCATCTTTATTATATACTTGAATTCGCTATGTATATATATTCACCTTGATAAATCTAATCATCTTGAGTGTTTCACAAACCCATAGCATCTATACCTATCCTCAAATTAATATAAACATTCAGGAAATCACCGCGCACCCTACATACTCATTATTTACCCTCTTGACTATATACGTATATAAACGCGGTATTCAGCTATTGTATACGCAAAACAAAGCGCATATCGTACCTAATCCAAAACACTAAAAACCCATTATAGCCCTTGCGAGTAGTTGTACGTTCATCCGTATACTCTCTTGCACACGCGTATACCCGATACCGATAATCCGTTCTTGATTCACTATATACCATACACCGAATCCCCCCTCCCCCTCTGTACACTATTATGCGCTTTCGAACGTACTAAACTTTTTTTTTCACTCACCCTTCTCACAGCTACAATTCCAGCCCGTTACACGCTATATATATAGTATGGGTGGTGGAGTGAAAGTATATAGAGGGGGGACAGTATACGCCATACGCGCGGCCTAAACGCTTAAGTGAAATCCGCGATAAGCGGGGTGTATATATAGATATATATGTATATGTACATTCGTATCCACGAGCACGCGAGTGTAACGAGTTTATCGTTTGTCACATACGAAAAGGGGGAGAGAAAGAGAGAAGGGGGACACCCGCCGAGGGGTTTCACGCCTCGGCGAATCGAGAGATATTGTGTGTATTTATATGTATATAACACAACTCGTTGCTCGGATATATAGTAGTATGTGTACGTATGTATATACGGGTGCATTCGCAATCTCATCTCGTCTTTTTTTTTTAAGGGGTTTCTTTTTTTCTCTTTGCGCGGCATGTCGAGGGTAAGAGAGAGAAAGGCAGTCGTCTGAGGTCGTTCGTAACAGATTAGGGTGGCACGTACGTATAGTGAGAGAGGGAGAGATAATTTACGGGCTCGTCTCGTCTCGCCTTGCCGTTTTTTTCTCCCCTTTTGTTCCATCGTTCGCTTCTTTTTTCTCGGGGAAAGAGTGAGCACACGATGTACACACATACACATATATATATATATATAAAAATCTATTTTTACAGCATGGTACAATCAGAACGACACGAGAGCGTCACTCGAATGTGCCGCGCGCTGAGATAGACTTTATCGCGCGCGAGGGAAACCAACCGCTCACGCGCCAGCCGCGTTCGTTGAATAATTTATGGAATGTTATATACACGCGTGAGCACACGGGCGTATAGTTGTATACACGCGCTAGTTAACTTTTCTGCGCATGGACCGAGACTATGACTGACGGGCCGGCAAATTTATAATTTTATGAATATAGATTGGTCTGTAGCTGTATAGTAGTATAATAATGATTTACACGCTCCGAAACTTTTTTCTTTTATATATATATATATCGAACAAATTCACTGCTACACGCTTCTAAACAATAGGACTATACCCGGGAGTAAGAGAAAGAATACATTTCCATGATAAAAACTCTCGCCCACTTAAATCTCCTTGGAGAATAGGAGGGCGGGACGAAGAAGAGAGAAAAGAACACGTCGTGCAACTTTTACGAGAAGAAACACGAAGAAGCTTGAGCTACGCGTTAAATGGATTCCGCACGAGAGAAAGGGAGAGAGAAAGAAAGAAGATAAAAGCGCGTATAGTACGCAGTGGAAAAAGAGCGAGCGTGGCGCATGTATAATTAGCTTAGTGTGGCCGGCTTTAAATCAACAGTAGCTCTCAATTTACACCTTGAAATATGTTGCGCGCGTTGGGCTGCGTTGAACGGGCGAGTGAGTGCGCGAACTATAGCGCAGAGGAAACTTCCTGCTTTAAGTGATTGCGCTGAAAGTTTCTTGTACGCGCGTCTTAGTCATGCTCCCTTCTATATTACGTATTCCGTACGCGTTCGCTCGTATAGTACCTCGGGAGAGATACGACGCGCAGGGAGAACGATTTGTAAACTTGTGTTGGTGTAGAGGGGCGGTGCGAGAGTAAAGAGAGAAGAGAACGGGAAGAAGAGAATTTAGCGCCGTCTGGCGCCTGATTCGCGCGCCGCAGGGAAAATCTGGAAGAGAAAAATGGGGACTAGGGCGTCGACATTATACGAAGTTGTGCTGAGTGCGCAATTCTCCACCACGCGCGTCTATGACTTCTTTTTTTTTTCGGGGTTCAGCTGTATGTGTGTGACTATGAAAATTTACATTGATCTACTTGCTGATTAAGCAGTGAAGGCTTTTATTAAAGCGTACGTTACGAAGTTGTTTCCTATATATTACGCGAACCATCATGTTGAACTAATTGCATTGTTACTCAATCATTACTAAATTAAGCATATATATCTCAATAAATCATATATATATATATATGTACATATATATATATATATTAACCATAACTTAATAATATCATCTACTATACTCATATCATTTTAATATTAACTGTTCGCTAGTTTCCTTTAACCTCGCACATTCTATCCACAATCTGTCACCGCAACTCTCTCAACCACTGGTATACACACGTTCGCAACGCTGACCGCTTCGATCGAGCGCCTAAAAAAATAATGCTTCTCACCGATGGACAATACTGATCCTCTCATTTTCTTTCATTTATCTATCAGTCATTGATCATCGTTGCAAAGTATTTATAATATACATACGCCAATCGTAACCGTGCAGTCGTTGATCGTCACATGTAGCACCGGGTTAACCTATCCGCTATGGTCCATCTCAGTCACATCCCTCCGTCTACTGTCTAACCTCTGTACTTTTTACCTTTCTAGCAACAACGTACTGACATCCCGCGACTATTGCAGCAGATGCAGGTACAGCAGTTGCCACCAGGTGCATCAATTGGACCGCATCCAAGTTTACCTGGATTACCAGCATTAGGACCTGCTGGGTTACCAGTACCTACGTCAGCGTCTGCTGCATTGTTGGGGTTAGGATTGGCACCTGGAGCGCCACCAACGCCAGGTAGCACAAGCTCACATCCGCTGTCCATGTTGAGCAAGCCAGAGCTTCATAGGAACAACCAACCTGATGATGTCAAAAGTAATGGAGGTGAGCATGGTTGATGAATTGTATGATGAATGATTGTTGTCAATCGCGTTGGTACGTGTTATTGTTTCGAGAATTTTGGTGTTTTGCTGCGGGCGTAAATATAGAGTATACCGATATATATTCCTATATGTTGTAAATCTCGGGGTTGCGTAGATTAATTGTCAACGTGGAATAGAAGGTCGAAGGACACGCAAATTGGTTTTAACAACTCGTAAAAACCTACAAAATAGTTTGACAAACACATATAAATCCGGGCGTGCTATAAAAATAAATCAATCCTTCCTACCTCCAACCCCCTAAAAAAAAACTAAAGCCATATTTAACACTACCAATTTGCTCGTACCGCTTGTCTGTAAACAAATCACGTTATCAAAATTCTCTCTCACTCCTCGTTTGGTTAAAAAAAAAATTCCCAAAACACACACAACTCTCTCATGTCTCTCTCCGGCGAGAAAATCTAATTTCTCGTACGTCAAAAGCCAGATATCCCCTCGCGTGGTATATCCACCGATTTGTATAAATAACACGGTACATCGTATACACACAACACACCCTTCGAAAAAGAGCCAGTTCCTCTCTCTCTTCCCCTTTTTTTCATTCCATTTTGGCCGATACACACATACAACGTGAGTGCGGACGGCTCTTGATTTCACCTCACCCTCTTCTCCTGGAAATGCAAATTTTCATCGCATAAAGACCGAGCAATAATCCCCATTTGCAATTTCACGTTTTACACGCTACGCGCATCGAGGGGTACGAGCGAGCACATAAAAATAATTGAGATAGCCATGGAGCAACCTGGGGTCAATGCTGCTACTGCTGCTGCTGTAGCAGTAGCTATATACCGCCATCCTTTTCGTAATCTCGTTGGGCCGATCTCTCTCTCTCTCTCTCTCTTTCTCTCTCGTACGTGTGCGCATTTACATGCGCTTTTCCCTGGGAAAATCGTATTTTTCACCCGTTACACGCTCTTTTTAATACCTCTCGCGCGCTTTATAACCCATATCACGCGCTCACCCGCCCCATATGCTCTCTGTATATAGCATCCAACAAAAAAAAAAAAAAAACTAACGCGTAGACTGTGTATCGCTTCAGTGAAATGGAATTTTCCAAATTGTACGAGAGAGTGAGCGAGCTTTGTGCGAATTTTTTTCTCTATACCCTAGTCGTCGTCTGTTCGTATGTGTGTGTGTATGTGTGTGTGTGTGTGGCAAGGTCGATAATTAATCGGGACTCGACGATGCAAATAGTCGAGAGAAAGACTACCGTATGTATATATACATACGTGGTTCTACCCTTCTATCTCGTACTGTCGGACGATTCGCTTTCCGTCTCGTCGCTCTTTCTCTCTCTCTCTCTCTCTCTCTCTCTCTCACTCGTTGTGGCGTTTTACTCTTTTTTCGCACCTATACATGTATATGTATATACGTGCTCGAACCTCGCCGTACGTGCCTGTCATTTCTGTCGTGTTTTGCTTTTTTCCCCCCGTTCTCGACAGTTTGCGCATACGCATGTGTGTGTGTATAGCTTTACGCGCATGCCCCGCCGCGTGTAGATTGAATTGTTATCGAGCGCGTGTGGAAATCGGCGGGGATACATTTTTTTTCCTTTGCACGACCGACGAGGGTTAGATCAAAATCGAAAAAAAAATGTTACCAGACGACGTCGACCACCTGCGTGGGATTTTAAAAAGATTACGTAACGAGTGTCGTATTATTTTTCCAAGTTCATTACTGTTTTCGTCACATTAATCTTTTATTAAATTTTCAAAAGATATCCCTACACATAATTTTGAATTTTTATTACCATTTGCCAAATCCTTTAATTCCACACATTATCAAGTAGTCAAACGCAATCCCCTCATCATTTTCATATTTCACAACATCAAAAACCCACACACCTACATATATAATCCTTCCTCTCCCTCCATAAAACTTTCATCGCAATCCCTTTTCCAGCCTTCGACAGCAAAAAAAAGAAAACCAACCGCCATCCATCAGCTCCACTTTCTCAACGTAAAAATCGCGCAGTTCAAATCTAAAATTCCCATTCGTCGCGTAGCGTTTCGTTTCTTTTTATTCACCTCCGCCCACCGTTTGATCCCTTTTACCCCATCCCTGCTGCTACTACTACTACTACTACTACACCCACTCGTTTCTATAAAAACGAAGATGCAGCTCTCACGCGTTACCCATCAAAGCTACTGCTATACTGCTACTGCACTAGCGGAGAAACGACGACAGAGGAAAAAACGGGCAAAACGAGAGAGAGAGAGAGAGAGAGATGAGAATTTTCAAAGCGTGCTGCACTCGCATACGAGCTTGGGTATCCGCTTTCAGTAGAGCAGCAGCAGCAGCAGCAGCAGTATAGGAGCGTGTTTGCGCGAGTCGTGTTAGCGGACACCGTAGAGCGGTTTTGAGGGAAAAGCGTGCACGCGCGCGTTCGCATAAATATGCATGAAGATCATTTATACCGGTTCGCATTTGCTACTACCCCGCTTTTTCTCTCTCTATCTCTCTCCCTCGGCAGAGCGTAGTCGTCTCTGTGAGCACGCGACGTTATTAACATTCTATCGGCGTCGCTTGGTGTACGTGTGTGTGTGTGTGTGTGTGTGTGTGTGTGTGTGTGTATATATATACACACGACGAGCTTTTTTTTTCGTTTACCGTCGCCGTGAGTGTTTTTTTTTTTGTGTGCCTGCCCGGTCCCGAGTGTACAGGTCTGGCTGGCTTTTTTCGGCGAGGGAAAGAGAGAGGAAGAGAGAGGGAGGGAATGTACCTAAATCAACGCGTAGCAGAAAGAGAGTGAACGTGTGTACGAGAATTTTTCCAAGCGCGAATGCGAACCGTGCGTGGCTTTTTTACCTGCCGCGCGCGAACTCTCTATATATTTTTTGTCTTTTATTTGCGTTGGATGAGTGCGAGAGAAAGAGAGTGAGCGAGTGACGACTAATGTTGCACGGAATAACCCTGACTAAATATGTTTTTTTTCTATCTCTGTTGCAGGACTCAGCTCGACCGAGGAGAGACACGTGAGTAAATAAATAAAATTTTCATGCAATTTTTACCCCGTTGCTATCAGCTGCTATACTGCTGCACGATTTGGTATCCCCACGTATATAAGTGCATCTATGTACACGCAGTTGTGGGATGATGTATGTTTGCAGCAAGAGGTAGAATATTATATACTATTTTATATATATATATATATATATATACACGTGAAAAAGGCAGGAAAGGTTTACGAGGGAAAATTTCGTCTCTCCGTGGCGATGGAAACTATTTTGTTCTGTCAGGGTTTATTTTGAATGGATGTATATATAGAGGCGGAGGTTTGTATATATAAAAGTGGTTCGTGAACTCAAAAGGATATAGCTATATGATTTACTGTACAGTTATAGGTTTATATATACGAGGTACTGGATAACCGATCTATCGGATAAGAAAGGAGTTAATTAGCGAACCCGTTGCTGCAGCCCAGGTATATATAAGAAGCTTATACGGCAGTGTGTAGATTAATATTGAAAAATCTAATAATGAATAGAACCAATCAATGTTCTTTGTATAATCCAACCGCTCGCGGTTCTCAATAATTAAAGCGTCGTAAACTCCAACTTTTTCCACTCAATATATATATAATACGCGGCAATCATTCGACGCCGAAATTAATTAACTTCACATTTTACATCAATGCAAATTCTTCGCCAATCTCATACCGAATAAAACCTCAGCACCGTACGTGAACCGTTACCCACACACATTATCTTCACCTCTTCCGTCTAGTCACGACGTCATTGTCCTCGCGATATATTCAATCTCCATTGACCCACACACACTCACATACACACGCGTCAGCAATTCTACATGGTCTTTATTATATTCCGCAAATCCAGCAAAAAACTCTCGCAAAAAACCCTTCACAAAAAAAATTCATTTCCTCGCTTCTCAACCCATATTATCGGTGTAAACAGCCACATCGCTTATATTATACATATATAATACTTCGCACACCTGTATATAATATATGTATATATACATATAATATATACGCGGTCTACACAAACCCATATAATACCGTGCAGTGTCGAATTCACTCGACCGCTCGTATAAACAGCCTCTGATGCACGCCTTTTAGAATATCCCGATAATTAGCCCCGTGCGCTGCAGTTTCGCTATATAGCGATTTTTCACGGCACGATAAGAGAGCTGCACGGCGGTGTACAAAGGGAAAAACCTCAACGCCCGAGTAGAAGAAGAAGGAGGAGGAGGAGGAGGAGGAACAAAGCCGCAAAGAGAGGCTCAATGTGTTGCTGCTTTCCTCAGGGAGATATACATACATACACATATATACCCAAAGCTATATATATATATATATATACGGGAGAGGGTTAAAAAGAGGAAGAAAACGAGATGTATAGTGGCGGGACTACTCTCTGTGCTGCAGCAGCTCGGGTATATTATGGGTTTGAGCGAGAGAGAGAGAGCGAGCGTGTGCGGAGCCTGTAATCATCGCGGGACCGCGAAACGCCCATCGACGCCCTCTCATTCTATTTTCTTCGCCCGAGGCCTTCCACTTCTTCTTCTACCTTCGTTCGTTCGTTCGTTCATTCGCGAGTGAGTAAGGTAGAGAGATGCTTTTGTCCGCTCACCTCTTTATTCTTTACCCTTAGGCTGCCTCCTACACTCGACCGCCCTCCTCATCCTATATATCTCTCCTCTGTAATCATTGCCACCACTCCTTCCTTCCTTCTTCTCTCCGCCTTCAAGACCTGCGGCTCTTTGCTTTCGGTTATATTGTCCCATTCCCGAGGAGAGAGAGAGAGAGAGAGTATATGAGGTGTACAGCCGGCTGTCTTTTGGCTGCCTACACAGACTCTCGTGGGTCTTCTTGTCCCTTTTCCTTTTTTTTTTCTCTTTCTTATACGTTGTGACGGTATGTTGTTTTTTTTTTTTGTGTCCAGTGTTATATTTTGACGGTAGGCTGTGTTCGCACCTTTGTGCTAGTGATTGATTGAATATTCCTTCAAAATCTACTCAATCAAACTTCTGAGAATAAAGATAGCCACTTTCATTCGTCCTTATACCTAACTAAATCAAAACTGTAAGCTCCGAAACGAAAAAAAAAAACATCGTGTCTATCCCAAACTCTCACACCAACCGCACCTCAGTATTTACAACTCGACTACACAAAAAAAAAACCTCGTATATCCACCACAACATGTTGTATATATATATATATACAGCACCGAAATTTGCGCTTGGACGGCTATAAAAATCACTTCTACTATATATATACACACGGTGTGCTACCGCGATATAAATCTACCATTGTTCGGGTATGCTACCCGTATATATGTGTTTATATATACGGGACGAAAAAACCGATCGTCGCACCTCCGTTCGTTCGCGCGCCACATTCCATAACTCTTCTCTCCTCGTGTGCGCGCGCGTTCACGCCCACGGTTCCCCCGAATTCCATTATGCCCCATTACAAGGGAACGCGCGTGCGCGTGCGCGCCGGCGTCTCTCGTCGTTGTTTCTTTGCATGAACACCGAGGAGGCGGAGAAAAAGGCTTTGTTTATCCGGTCGGTCTGGTTCCTTGGGAATCCTGGTCTGAAAAAAAAGGAGCAGCAGTAACAGCAGCCAGAAAAGAGGCTACTTCTGATGGTCTTTTTGGGTCTGAGATCGTGAAGAGTGGAATGGAGTGAGTTTGAAGCAGAAGGGGAATGAGTTTTGTGTATAAGGAGGAGAAGTTTTTACGGAGCTTGAGGGTTCCAGAAATTTCGTCGTCGTCGTCGTCGTCGTCTTCCGCTCTTCCGCTAAATGCGGGGGGCGCTTGTAAAAAGTGTGCTGTTTGGCGTCTGTTCGACGGCTGTTGGTTTTTGTCGTTTGGATCATGGGATAAGGAGAACGGAGTAGGGTTAGTTGGGAGAAGAATTTTATTCGGTTATATATACGTGGAAAGCGTATATATACATATATAAAGTGAATTGAATCGTTGATATTAGATGAAATTTTTTTTAAATGTATATTTATATCGCGTTCAATTCGTCGATGTATCATCTTAATTAGAATCCAAACGATATTGATCTATTTTCCAATCGACTAGTAGAACCAAAAAGAAAAGAAGAAAAATATTACTCCATTAACCGTGTATTTTTCATTCCCATCGAGCACATCATACTTACCACGGCAGGATACCACCACCACGAGCAATATATAATCTTTCACTTAACGAAACACACTCGCTTCCTCCCCTTTATCTCCATCTTTCTCTCGTTCTTCTCGAATGCATCTTAAAAAAGTCAGGGAACAAAAAAACCAAAAAAAAGACACTGTATACCGCAATACGACGACTAAACAACCGACAACAACGAAGAAAAAAAAAAAGAAGTCAAAGAAGAAAACCGGAATCGAGCTCCTGACGATCGTGTTTTTGGTCGCTTTTCCTTCTCTCTTACTCTTATACTCGGATGTTCTCACGATGCCAGCCATTTGCCGCTTCTCTCGTGACGACTAAATGGAGACTTTAAAGCCAGAGGTATACAAATTACTGCTTGCTTATGCACGCCCGCGTGCACATACCGTATAATACCAACCTCGCGCGCAATCGCCCTTTTTTTTTCTCATCCCGTCCGTTTCACTCGCTGCTCTCTTGCTCGCTGCGCGCTTTCTAACCAAATTGTTTTATACAACTTATTCAATGTGCACATGCGCGCGCTATCTCTCGCGCGAGTTATATCTCTTGAACGGATCTCTCAAGCTCACTCGCGCGCAGATTGCGTTTTAGCGTTACATAAATTACATTTTGATATACCTACGCTATATATAGCCGCCTTTGCCACCGTCGCTGCTGCTGCCGCCGTGTAATTATAAAATCCTTTTTATTTATATATATATATGTATATATAATACATGTATAGTCGAATACCAGTTCTATACCTTTCGTGTATGTGTGTGTGTGTATATAAGGCTATTCGAAACTATTTTATATATATATATATATATTCGCCCCTTAGGCGCGATAACATAAAATTTTATTATTCTCGCGTATAATAGCCGAGAGAAGAAACACTACACAACGCGTGTTCCGCTAACGACGCGATTAAAGATTCGAAACACATATACATACACATACATGGCGACAGTGTCGCGTATACACATTCCTTCTTCAAAAGATTAGGATTCGATACTCGCGTGGCGGTTATATAGCTTTATAGCGATTTATTAATGACCTCGACTGGCACATGGTGTTGTCCACTTTACAACAACTCGTTTGTATACGTGGTATGTCACTTCGTTACGTTCGATTACGCACGTGTGCGCGACAGCTGTACGTTGGTAGGTAGGTATAGGTAGGTTGATGTATATATATATAGGATACGTATACGCGAGAATAGAAACGACGTGTTGATTGGATTGCTTTCGGTGAGGACGATGAGAGGAGAGGGGGGAGAAACTATTACTATGTCGCGTTGGCGTGGTAATTAGCGCGCGAACCTCTCGACAGAGAGAGAGAGAGAGAGAGAGAGAGCACGTGAGTTCACCGATATCGAATTTATATGTAGGTAGGTAGCGATTAATTTTAGCGCTTTGTTGGTCTCTTTGATTCGATTGGATCTGATCTGAAATCATTGTGGTGTTTTGTTGATTTTTTTTCTCTGGTGGGCGATTATTTAAGTGAGTGAAGTAAATATACACGTATTTTGGGCTCTAAGAAGAAGTCGGACTGGTACACAGTTGTAAGAATAAATTAGTAAAGATTAATGAAGTCTACCACCAGTGTTCGGGTTTTGAATGACCGCCAAGCGTACAGGCAGCGGTGAAGTTGCTATTGAATTTTACGCGGAAAACGGTTGTTTATTGAACGACCAGGGGAAACTAATATTAGAATGGTTAATGACGCGAATATATATATATATATATATACACGAGAGCAAGCGAATGCCGGCTGCTTTCTAGTTTTAATTGCCGGGGCGCATTAAACGTGTGTAATTCTATCAATTAATATTTATTAGCGATTTAATTAGATATTTAATGCGCCCCGAAAATTTTACACCGCTCTCGTATGCATCGTCCGGTGGGCGCTAATGAAAATTAATTATTGCGAATTTCAATATTATTCCACCTGATATTATAATTTTGTTATTAATTGCCAGAAAGTTCACTATTACATGCGTTGCTCGGCAAAATAATTTAGTCATAAATAGATTTTCCCCATTCGCGTATACAAATATGTGTGTATAGTTTTGTTGCGCATTAATTTGAAAATAAATCCTTATAAAAAAATAAACAGCGAGTTGAAAAAACCATGTATAACCAGATAATAAATATATAATATGGTTTCTCATTTACATTCATTGTCAATCGCTTCGAATTACTAAAAACCATCGCAAACATACGTCAAACCCTTCTGTCTGTCTGTGTGTGTGTCTGTATATAGATATATATATATACACATACACACGATAATCTTCCCACGTCAGCTATAAATTCTGTTTCCCTCAACCTCCACATACGTGTCGCGTTTATCCGCCGCTCCCTGTATATATATATATATATACACACACACATATACGATGGGGGAAAGAGTATAATCTTACACCCAGCGTATGCATGCGCAGCTGAAACGTGATAAGTGCAGCACGTGTATATATATATATATATATATATATGTACATGGTGGTGCATACACGATCTATAGTATAGTACGCGTATCGAAAGTGTAAACTTATACGTAAACGCATGTGTGTCTCTGTTTGCAGAGGAGCTCGATATCGCCTGGTGAAAAGTACATCAGACCGCGGTCACCACAGGAGCCGCATCATGGTCACCACGGACAGAATCATCATGATCATCCGATTCACATCAAGAAAATGAAGAAGGAACAGGACAAGGATCTCGGACACGTGAGTATACATTTATACATTACATAGTTTGTTACAATGCTTATTATTTGTCATACTTCCCTGTCGTTACGTCATTTGTCGGTTTTCGGAAATGTATAAGATTTTTTATGTTTTCGTCGGTGGATATGATATGAAGTGTATGTCTAGCATCGAAATTAAGATCATTAACTTGGTGAAAAGAATATTATGTAAATGGAGTGAAAAGTTAAGATCATTAAAATTGATGAGAAGCAAATGCATAAGACAAAAGGAGAAAAGAGTCGAAAATAATATGCAGAACCGTTATACCGCGGAGTTTCCAACTTCTTAATCTCGAAAAGAAAACTACCTAACACCGTAAACTCATGTCTCAGCTGTAATCGAAAGACACCCAAGGCGCGACATATCCTCTCGACGAAACATTCTCTCTCCGCCTAATAACACTTCCACCGCTAGCTCACGCGCGCGCACTAAAACTTACCTACTCTCTCACTCACTCACTCTCTCTTCGCCTTAAACTCTCCTACTCTAGAAATGAATTAAAATCCACGAGAGCCGTGTCGCAGACTTCCTCAGCTCGCACATCTAATTCTAATCAGCGAGATTGTAGGGTAGGAAGGAACGCGAGATTTCCTTCTCGCGGAAAGCAATTTGGATAATGAAGCCCGGGCGAAGTGTACACACGACTGAATGTGTTACCGCGAAGGGGAAAGAGAGAGAGAGAGAGAGAGAGAGAGTTCCTCGACGAAAGTTTCCGAAAGACCTTTGAAGTTTCGCGGACTTTCTGTTCACAAGACGGAGTGGGAGAAAGAGAGAGAGAAACCGCGAAGAGAGAGAGATAGAGAGAGGTATAACCGCAAAGAGGCCCACATCTCTTAAGTCTCGTTTCCTCGTGCCCAGGACGTCTTGATGAAGTCTTTTTCTCTCGCTCTCGCTCTTTCGCTCTCCGTTGCAAGAACGATCTCACGGTTTCGCGCGATAGGTAGTACGTGAGGGTCGCCTGGGATTCGTGACGCGCTCGAGCTCGCGCGATCTCTTGAGGTTCATCAAAGACAAGCGCGGTTAGACAAACGGTTTCGTGCACGCGCAGTTGTCGGATTGTAGACGCCGAGGACGAGTTTCTTCTTTTCGATTCGACGCGACGGTGGGACACGAGAAGTTTCTCAAAGGAAGTGATTTTTTTTTTCCTGAGGTTCAAAGAGAATTTCAATTCGGGTAATTCGATGGCAATTACTATGCGCTTTCGTGAAATGAATGTAAAATCTGGTAGTTGATCGACAAAAATACGTAGAACGACAGCTATGAGTTTGTGATAAATATGGAAAGTTTGTCCCAAACCGTTTGAAGTAATGCATATTTTAAGCAGTAACAAAGACTTAACATCAAACTAAAAGCACCAGCTAAAAGCTATATTTCTTGTTTTGCCCTTATCAAAAAATAGAGTGACGGTGAGAAAAGTGACCAAGACCTTGTGGTTGACGACGCAAGTGACTGCCCGACGAGTCCCGTCGTGAACGGCACTACGTCCCCGCGTGAGAACGGCATTGACAAGCTTGGCGTCTCTAGTCTCGCCAGTAATAGCAATAGCAATGGCCAGTCTAAGAAGGACCTCGTGCCCCCGCACTCCCCACGCAGTGGAACCAGCAGCAACGCCAGCACGCCATCCGCTAAGAAGATGGAGGAGCGAGAAAAGGCAACGACACCAATTTCCAAGCCCATGACACCGACCAATGCCAATAACAATAACTTGAAGCCATCGGCTTCTAGCAAGGCTCCAGGTTCTCTGCAAGGACCACCACCACCAGGAAGTCTGCCTAGTGCCTATCCCAGTCACTATCCTCCTGGACCACCGCATCATATGCCCCCGGGTGCACAGCATCCTGCTCACGTCGAGTTAATGGCATATAATGGATATGGGGCGCCGAGGGCACCTCCCACTCTTCAGCAGCAACTGTATGATCCACATGGTGCCATGAGGGTTCCACCAGTGCCTGTGGGAGCCGTGCCTGGAGGAAAACCGTAAGTTACAATACTTATTGTATGATCCTATGCATTCAATTCAAAATTTAAATTGACCAAGTTGCATTAGAGTCTATTTCTATTTATGAAAATAATAACTTATAATCTCATTCGAACATTAAATTTTTGCTATTATACTGAATGATCCTTTTGCTTTTCTAATCACCGCGTTGCAAATATTTTATAATTCTTTGGACACATCGCTTATAAGATTGTAAGTTTTTGTTCAAACAAGAATTTATATAATTAAATTCCAATCCCTGTTCACCCTCCATTACAATCAAATGAAGCACCATAACGTCAACGCGACCTTTCCCCTTCCGAATTCCAGAGCCTACAGCTTTCACGTATCCAACGACAATGTAATGGTCCCGGTGCCCTTTCCGCCCGATGCCCTTATCGGTGCCGGCATACCACGTCACGCTCGACAAATCAACACGCTGACTCACGGCGAGGTCGTCTGTGCTGTGACGATCTCCAACCCAACCAAGTACGTCTACACCGGTGGCAAGGGATGCGTTAAAGTCTGGGACATCAGTCAAGGTGGTAGCAGTAGCGCTAAGCCCGTCTCACAACTCGACTGCCTTCAACGAGACAACTACATCAGATCGGTTAAACTATTACCCGATGGAAGAACGTTAATCGTTGGTGGAGAAGCGAGTCAACTTAGTATCTGGGATCTTGCGAGTCCCACGCCTAGAATCAAAGCGGAGCTGACATCATCAGCACCAGCTTGCTATGCTCTAGCAATTTCGCCCGACTCGAAAGTCTGCTTCAGTTGCTGCAGTGATGGTAACATTGCAGTCTGGGATCTGCACAATCAGACACTCGTCAGGCAATTCCAGGGTCACACGGATGGTGCATCCTGTATCGACATATCCGCGGATGGACAGAAATTGTGGACTGGTGGATTGGATAACACAGTGAGGTCGTGGGATCTTCGAGAAGGCAGGCAACTCCAGCAACACGACTTTTCGTCACAGATCTTCTCACTTGGCTACTGCCCAACCGGTGAGTGGCTTGCTGTTGGTATGGAGAACTCGAACGTCGAGGTGCTACATGCAACGAAACCGGACAAGTACCAGCTACACCTGCACGAGTCCTGTGTGCTGTCGTTGCGCTTTGCCTCCTGCGGCAAGTGGTTCGTCTCGACCGGCAAGGACAACCTGCTCAACGCTTGGCGCACGCCCTACGGTGCCTCGATATTCCAGGTGAGTGAGCTTTACGAGTCTTCTACCTTCTCCTCCTCCTCTTCTACTGCAGCGTTAAACGCTTTTACGAGCCGAGCCGAGCGAGCAACCGATCCAAGGGCGTACGTAGACGTATTATATATATATATATACACACACACACACACACACACACACACACACACACACACACACACACACACACACAC